>CAUYQU010062835.1:0-29735 GCA_963574635.1 Cheracebus regulus
AATAAAATATTGGTTGGCTGCTTATTTGTTATTTTCATCCCCTATTCCTTCCTGTCTCCATTGTTAAGCACAATTATTGGCATAAAAGAGGTTTTTCATACCCATTTTTAGACTGCATTCTAGCCTGGGCAATAAAACAAGGATCCCATTCTCTCTCCCTCTTTCTCATCCTCTTTCTTTCTTTCTTTTTTTTCTTTCATTTGCTGTTTCTTTCTTTCTTTCTCCTTTTCTCTCTTTTTCTAAAAAAAAAAAAAAAAAAAAGTAGCCATAAGAGCACTGGGTTGGCTATATTAATATTAAACAAAATAAACTTAAAGGCAAGAAATATTACTAGAAATAAAGATGGATATTTCATAATGACAAAAGGTAAGTACATCATGAAGATATAACCATTATGTCCATCTAATAATGAAGCTACACTAACTTAGGTTACAAGAATGGAGTATTAGGGTTGATATAGCAGCCTTTTGATGGAAATTTGTTAGCTCAGAGGGTATCTGAGAGTTGAGAGTTCCAACCGAGAGTTCCATTGGTCACTGAATGGACCAATGGACTTAAAAAATCAGTCTGCATGGCTGGGCATGGTGACTCATGCCTGTAATCCCAGCACTTTGGGAGGCCGAGGCAGGCAGATCACCTGAGGTCAGGAGTTCGAAACCAGCCTGACCAACATGGTGAAACTCCATCTCTACCAAAAATATAAAATTAGCTGGGCGTGGTGGCACATGCCTGTAATTCCAGCTACCAGGGAGGCTGAGGCAAGAGAATCGTTTGAACCCAGGAGGCAGAGGTTGTAGTGAGCTAATATCGCGCCATTGCACACCAGCATCAAGAGCAAAACTCCATCTCGACAAAAAAAAAAAAAAAAAAAAAAAAAAAAAAACCAGTCTGCCATCATCAGTAAACAAATAAAATTGTGTTGGATTTTCTTAAATATTTAACTACCAGATTATGGCAAAACTTAAATTAAATTGATTCTGAATTGCTACAAAAATGGCATTTGTGAAATTCCACAAATGTTGAATACTATAAGTTTTATGAGCTGTGGACTAATAAATCGTTCTATCTATTTCAAAATATTTATGCTCACCCTATTAGTCCTGAACTAGCTAAGGAGCTACACTTCCAAAATGCAGCTGAAAAAAGAAAATTTAATCAGGGGCATATAAATAATATTATAATAGATAATAGTATCTACCCAACTAATCAGTGTAATCTGAATTTAATGAAAGATTACTGTCATACAATGAAATATAGTTTAGTTCAACTGGATTTTTTTTTTTAAGACAGGTTCTCACTCTATCACCCAAGCTGCAGTGCAGTGGAACGATCACAGCTCACTACATCCTTGACCTTCTGGGCTCAAGTGATCCTCTCACCTCAGCCTCTCTAGTGGCTGGGACTACAAGTGCACATCATGACAACTGGCTACTTTTTGTAGTTTTTGGAGAAATGGGGTTTTGCCATGTTGTCCAGGCTGGTCCTGAACTAATTCAGTATGTTCTAAGAAATACTATTTGACAACAATCAACAAAATTAATTTGCAAAACTTAACAATTTGTCCCATGTCAAATCACACAGACACAACCTTTTTCAGATAGGTTGTTCGAAAGTGGTTGTATCAGCTGACTTTTTCATGTTTTACTTCAGATTTTCAATGTTAGGTTTTGTTTATAGAGTTCTTTGATTAAAATAAAGGATATAATGAATAGGTTATTAACAAAGGTTATAAATAAAGTTCTGTGCCTATGATGTACCATAAACGGTGCGTTCAGCTTTACTAGTTAATGCTGCTGTTGTATTTGACCTCACTTCAGTGATCCTTTTTTTACTGTTATTTAAAATTAAGCAAAATCTTTCTTGCATGAAATTTTCTTGATTAATTACTGTCATAAGGAATTTTCATTTCACCTATTTTTTTTTTTTTGAGACAAGAGTCTCTTTGTCACCCAGACTGAGGTAGAGTGGCAAATCTTGGCTCACTGCAACCTCTATCTCCTCGGTTCAAGTGATTTTCCTGCCTCCGCCTCCTGAGTAGCTGGGACTACAGGCAGGCACCACCAAGCCCGGCTAATTTTTGTATTTTTAGTAAAAACGGGATTTCACCATGTTGGCCAGGCTGCTCTCGAACTCCTGACCTCATATGATCTGCCTGCCCTGGCCTCCTAAGGTGCTGGGATTACAGGCGTAAGCCACTGCGCCTGGGTTCATTCACCTAATCTTTATTGTCTACTACATTCAAAGTGTTGAGTGTGACACCAAGTCATTTAAAATTTAGTCTGGATTCTCAAGAGTTTGTAATATAATGAGGAAAAAACCCGTACAACTTTCTTCTACTCAGATCTCCACGATGTCATTTGCCATCAATGGTTTGGAATATCACTGAAGACCAAGGGCCTCTGACTGCCCAATATTCCAAATACAATACAATTTGGTTCAAATAAGATATTAAGAACTTTGGTCAAGCACAGGAGATGTGGGATCTACCGGCATGTCTTTGGCAATTCACAACCTCTGCCTCTACACTTGTTTCTCCATCTGGAAAGTAAAGGCCTTGGAAAGGATTGACGAAAACCAGCCCTAAAACTCCACGATGCCTTTTCCCGTACAAATATTTGCAAACTGTACTAGAGCTCGAAAACAGCAAGATAGCAGAAACCGTCCAGCGAAAGTAAGCAACCGACTGTTGATCTCCTGCAGCTCTGCAAACTGAGCAGCCAACCAACTTCACGGTTCAGAAACGTTTGGTCTCTGGACATTGTGACTTTCTGCCCCGGTAAAAGTCTTTTTTCTTTTGTCTCCTTTTTTTCTTCCTCCCTGCTTTGCCGCGTGAGATCACCGTTCCTCGGGGCAGCTCGGGAACGCCCGTGGGGCGAGTGTAAAACATCGCGCCGACGCCCCTCCTCCTCGTGCTCTCCTCCTCCCTACAGAAAAATGCGTTTCTAGGCAACGGCGGGCGGCGCGTCACTTCCTGCCATTTAAACTCAGGTCCCCACCCCTCTCAGCCCCTTCTCGCTTCCACCCCCTCCCCCTTTGGCCGTGGGCCTCATTCACGCTTCCCCGGGCTTGGGGAGGGGGCGGAGGCCCGGAGTGACAAGCGGCCCGGCTCCCGTGGGCGCCGCACACCTGTTGTTTGCAGCAGCGGGCGACCCGCACTGCCGCTCTCGGAGGGCGGGGAAGCAGCGGCGGCGGAGCCTACCCGGCAGGTGGCGCGGGCGGGGCAGGCGAGCGAAAGTGTGCGGGGGCCCGACCACCGCGGGGCCGGGACGCGATGGCGGCGGCGGAGCCCGCGAGCTCCGGCCAGCAGGCACCGCCAGGGCAGGGCCAGGGCCAGCGGCCGCAGCCGCAGCCTCCGCAGGCGCAAGACCCCCAGCCGCCGTCGCAGCAGCAGCTTGGGGGCGCTGGGGGCGGCAGCAGCAGGCACGAGAAGAGCCTGGGGCTGCTCACCACCAAGTTCGTGTCGCTGTTGCAGGAGGCCAAGGATGGCGTTCTGGATCTCAAAGCGGTGAGCTCGGGAGGCGGGGACGGGGGCGGACTTCGGAACCCGTGGACCCCGGGGAAGCCCAGCCCCTCGCGGCGTGGGTCTGGCGGCATGGTGTGGACGCGCCCTGCGGGGATCCGGGACCGGGAGATCCGAGGACCATGTGGCCAGCGCCCGTGTCCTGGACACCGGGATGGGGGAGGGACGAGGGACCAGGATGGCCCCGAGCGGACGCGTAACCAATGGGGCCCGGCGCCACGCCGGACTCTCCACAAAGAGCTCAGCACCTCGAGCGCGCCCGCGTGGCTTCTGTCTCCGGGCGCAGGGACTTGAGGGCGAACGAGTGTCTGTTGCTCCGCGTCCACCTGTGGCAGAGGCTCACGGGGTAACGGGCGCTTTGCCCGGAAACATTGTGGATATCCATGTTGCTGTTAAGACTTGATGGTTTTAATAGGAGATTGCAGTTGGAACCATGTTCCTTTAGTTTAAATAAAAAGGAGGAAAAACAGAATCCAGTCTGCCATCTCTACCGGATGAAAGGAGAAAAAAAATTACTTCTTTCCATGCCCCTCCCAGATAAAATAATAATGCTATTAAAAAAAATTTTCTTGTGCACTTCTTTTCATCACCCTGATAGGAGGGGTATTTGATTTGTGACTTCATTTGGCATGTGTCATGAGTTTTCTAAAAGTGAGATCTGCTATCACACGAAAAGGGGGTATTTTACAACTTTTCACTCAAAGAGGTGGAAGTGCTCAGTAAACTCTCTCCCTGCCTCGTCCTTTGCTGCGTTCAGATTTTTCAAACAGGAGCAAGCATCAAAAGCTGTTCTGTCATACAGGACGACAACCGATCTAGGCAGGATTTGGAAGACTTCAACATCGCTCAGAATCAAGAGAATGTGATCACTCTGTGCGCCAAGTTTAAGTAAGAGCCAAAGTTTTAGAAACAAACAAAAAATACTAACTGGTCAGTAATCACTGCAAACCCCCTTTGCTCCCTAAATGTGGCCTTACTTGGAAGATTGACCCCAGCATCCAGGGAGTGGCTGGACCACCTTACCTGGCTTCAGAGTGTCACTGCAGAGTGTCACCTCCAGGCTCTGCATAAAGCAATGGCACCTCCCTGAATATAAGGACCAGGCTTGCAATGGACAGCTGTCCCTGTCTTCTGCTAGGGGCCCTCCTCTAGTGTACCCCAAGGGGAAGTCGATCTTTCAATGCCTTCTGCTTTCCCTGGATATAGTTGGTGGTGTTAGTGATTGTTGAATTGAATTATCTAAATCGTTAACTTCATGCAAGTGAGGCATGCTGTATATATTTTGTATTTTGGTAAGTAACTTCTCCTATTTTCTTTTTGAAATGTTATTCTTGGAATTTTTTCCCACCTCTGGAAGTTCCTTGATCTCTTTTCCACCACAGGCCCTTCTTCCTTTCTCTCCCTGAAAGTGATTTATGGCATATGTAATATTTAAATTTTAGTGAATTAAAATGGACTCTGTTTAAAGAATTTCAGAAAGTCATGAAGTTGGCAGAGAAAGCCAGAGATGTTACACAGGTTGCAAACTGCTGTTCAAAATCTAGAAATTCAACTGTAGCCTGTGACTTTAGTGTAAGAAAATCAGGGACGTTTGGGGTTTTCCAGATAAAACCGAACTCTGATGGCCAGACTTCGAGGGCTTCTCCCTCAACATGCCTCAGGGTATGGTGGAACTTTGCCCTTTCTTGACTTGAAATTCTTTAGCTTCCACCTGTTTCATCTGTGGCCATATAATTGCCCTACAGAAGTCACAGAGGCAGTGAGTAGGATGTACAGTTTGATATTTCCTAACAATAATTACTTAATTCATTCTGGGACTCTCCTGAAAATTCAAAGGCTTCTACAATAACACTATGTCTCATTATATTAATGACTTTATACTCCTAGAAAAGAGTTTGAATGTCATTAGTTTTCATATATATGAAAAACATATTTTATGTATTTTACATATATTTATTTATATATATAATCTTATATATGTAAAATTTTACACTGAAATCTTTCCAATGATATTTCTTATTGTATACCATTGTAAAAGATTATTAAGACTTTTATTTTTTGAGACCGAGTCTCGCTCTATTGCCCGTGCTGGAGTGCAATGGTATGATCTCTGCTTACTGCAACCTCTGCCTTCCAGGTTCAAGCAATTCTCCTGCCTCAGCCTCCCAAGTAGCTGGGATTTTAGGTGCCCACCACCACACCTGGCTAATATTTGTATTTTTAGGAGAGATGAGGTTTCACCATATTGGCCAGGCTGGTCTCAAACTCTCAACATCAGATGATCCACCTGCCCCAGCCTCCTAAAGTGCTGGGATTACAGGTGTGAGCCACTGTACCTGGTCCATTAAGACATTTTTGATGATACATATTAAAGATGGACTCACAATGACAATTATAATTTTCCTCTAATTTGAAATTATAAACACGCATTTTCTTTTTCTTATATTCTTACTTTGGTGGGGGCATATTTCAGCATAATTTTTTTGAAACTTTTATAGACTACTTTTTAAAAGCAGTTGAAGAAACCATATATATATATATATATATATATATATATATATATTCTGTTTATTTTTTGAGACAGGGTCTCATTCTGTCACCCAGGCTGGAGTGCAGTGGTACAGTATCAGTTCACTGCAACCTCTGCTTCCCAGGCTCAAACCATTCTCCTGCCTCAGGAGATCCCAGTAACTAGGACTACAGATGTGCATCATTACACCTGACTTATTTTTGTATTTTTGGTAGAGACAGGGTTTCGCCATGTTGCCCAGGCTGGTCTTGAATTCCTGAGCTCAAAGCTGTCTGCCTACCTCGGTCTCCCAAAGTGCTGGAATTACAGGTGTGAGCCACCACGCCTGGCCTTGAAGAAACAGTTTTTTAATATTCCAAATAATAAAAAATTATATTAAACTTCAAATATCCAAATTTTTGGGGTATCATAAAGTATCCTAGACCACACAGATGTGATTTCTTTTCTAACTTATACTGCTGGAGAATAAGAGAGTAAGGCTGTATCTTAGTGACACATTTCTTCTTAATAATATAACTAATTGAAAACATGGCTCAACACAGAAAATCAATTTTAATAAAGCTGTTCTATAATGAGATGTCAACCACCACCACAGTCTGTCCTGCAGACTCTGACACAACGACAGATGAATAAATGCACTCTCATACCTGGTTCAGTGATTCAAGTGGTCTAAGGATGGCCGTTGGCTGCTTTTTTTTTTTTTTTTGAGGTGGGGTCTCACTCTGTCGCCCCAGCTGGAGTGCAGTGGTGCAATCTCAGCACCCAGCTAATTTTTGTATTTTTAATAGAGATGGGGTTTCACTGTCTTGGCCAGGCTGGTCTTGAACTGCCAACCTCATGATCCACTGGACTTAGCTTCCCAAAGTGCCAGGATTATAGGCGTGAGCCACCATGCCTGGCCCATCTTCAGCTGCTTTCACAGGGCGAACTGCAGCCAATCAACCCAGACTCCCTCTCTATCATTACATTTATTCAATCAAATTTTATAACGGAGGTTCTAAGTTAACACACCGGTGGATAATTAACATGGTTAAAAGAGTGGTTTTAGGAATGATAAAAGCCTTAGGTTCCAGGCCCAGAGTAAACACTATTTACTCTGGCAAATAGTAAATTTACCAGGGTAATTCCCCGTTGATGTCCCCCTGAGATGGCCATCCAGCACAAAGTTTGCATGAGTAAACAGAGTAGAGACAAAGGGATATGGGGTAAACAGACTTAAACTGGGAAAGCCTCTTGATGTCCTTATCTTCTCCCTATTTTAATGGACTGGTTGCCTTCAACCTGTCCCAATAAAACCTTTTGGCCTTCCAAAAGGTTTGAGACCTTTTGAAATCTATAACTTTTCCTAATATTTTCCATAATATTTTGCCAGCCACCCTGAGTGAATCTCAACAGTATAACTTAACAATTAGGAGGCAATAGAAATCCACTGAAAGTGATTTGAGAAAAGTGTATTCATTATCTCTGCAGCTTCACCCACACCATATAGTCTCATTTACAGTAGTGGAGGTGGGATAGTTATTTCTTTATTCCAGTGAGGTAAGAAATTATATCATGGTTATTTCAAGCTTTGTGGTTTGCCAGTTTATGTTGTTAATAGGTAATATATATCAAAAGCTTACTATATCCAATACATTTTCTGCAGAATAGCCCCATTTCACAGCTTAGAAACTGCTAGTTAAGTAGGCCAAGATAGGTTAGATAACTTGCCCAGTGTTATACAGTATAAAGTGAGAGCTAGGATTCAAAACTAGACTGTTGTTATTCTCTATGTTATGCTGCTTTTCAGTAGTTTTCAAAAATAAATGTACATAGGTAGGTTTCTGTTTGTGTAAGGGCATGGAAAAATGCATGATTATTCTTACTCTTCTGCCCATGGTGGAAAAGAGGGAGGTACTGTGCTCCTGCATTGAAAATGAGGGTATTAGTGGCAAATTCTATATTATTGCGCAAATTAAACCAGGATTCCACTTGTTCACAGTTAAGAATTTGAACAGCTGTTAAGACAGTCATGACTACGTGTCTATGTTGTTTTGAAAATTCCTATTAAATATAAGTTAGAACTAAATTTCTGCATTTTATTTGACATTTTGGTGTCAGCTTGAACTTTTTAAAGCATGATGAAGATTGCTTATCTCCTTTATTATAATTGTTTACCTTACAAATTACCTGAATGATACCTGAGTTAATGTGATAAAGTATGTATAGTGCTTCTTATCTGACAGTTTGCTGATGCATACCCATTTATGATAGCCTGATTTAGATACATCCTGCAATAAATAAATAATTTAAGACCTTTGTTTGTAATACCAGGCAAACATTTTAAGGTAGAATTAGCCTAAGGAGAGATATGTGGGTAGGACAGCCAGAACTTCAGTGCATGCTAACAGATTCTTGGGATACCTCCACTCCTGAGTGTATACCCAAAGAATTGAAAGTAGGGTCTCTAGGCCAGGCGTGGTGGCTCACATCTGTAATCCCAGCACTTTGGGAGGCCAAGGCGGGTAGATTACTTGAGGTCAGGAGTTTAAGACCAGCCTGACTAACATGGAGAAACTCCATCTCTACTAAAAATACAAAATTAGCCAGGCGTGGTGGTGCATGCCTGTAATCCCAGCTACTTCGGAGGCTGAGGCAGGAGAATTGCTTGAACCCGGGAGGTGGAGGTTGTGGTAAGCTGAGATCATGCCATTGAACTCCAGCCTGGGCAACAAGAGCAAAAGTCAATCACACACACACAAGCACACACACACACACACACACACAGCAGGGTCTTAAAAAGGTATGTATACACCTGTGTTCATAACAGCAGCATTCATAATAGCCAAAATGTGCATGCAATCGCAATGTCCATCAATAGATGAGTAGCTTAATAAAATGTGATATATATACAATGGAATATTCTTCAGGGTTAGAAAGGAAGAAAATGCTGACTTATGCTACAACATGATGAACTTTGAGGACATAAAGCTATATGAAATAAGCCTGTCACAAAAAGATAAATACTGTATGATTCCACTTATATGAGGTATGTAGATAGTCAAATTCATAGAGGCAGAAAGTAGAAGAGTAGCTACCAGGGGTTGAGGAAGAGAGAATGAAATTTGTTGCTTAATGGATGTTATACATTGAAATGTGTCCCCCAAAATTCGTATGTTGAAGATCTTACCTCCATATCTCAGAATATGATTGGAGTTGGAGATAGGGCCTTTGAAAGATAATTAAGCTAGAATTAAGCCATGACCTGACCCAATCTGACTTGGGTCCTTATAAGAAAGGGGAAATTTGGACATACAAAAAGACACCACAGATGCTCCCATCCAGAGGGAAGACCTTGTGAAGACCCAGCAAGAAGGCAATCATCTGTAAGCAAGGAGCGAGGCCTCTGAAGAAACCAAATGGGCCAATGCCTTGATCTTGGACTTCTAGCTTCCAGACTTGTGAGAAAATAAATTTCTGTTGTTTAAACCACCCAGCCTGCGGCACTTTGTTTGGACAGCCCTAGCAAACTAATACAATGTGTATAAAGTTTCAAGTTTGCAGGATGAAGCATTCTGATGATTGTTTGTACAACATTGAGAATGTATCTAATAGTAAACTCTACACTTAAAATGATTAAGATGATAAATTTGATGTTTTAGGTATTTTGCCACTATCAACAATGAGATACCATTGCATATTTATTAGAATGGTGAAAATCCAAAAGACTGACAACACTAAAAGCTAGCAAGGATGTGGAGCAACTGGAACTCTCATTCATTGATGATGAAGATGCAAAATGGTATAGCCACTTGGGAATACAACTTGACAGTTTCATAGAAAACTAAACATACTCTTACCATACAATCCAGTAATTGTGTTCCATGGTATTAGCCAAAAGAGTTGAAAACTCATGACTACACAGAAACCTACACATGGATAGTCATAGCAGCTTAATTCATAATTGCTAAAACTTGGGAAGCAACCAAGATATTCTTCAGCCAGTGAATGTATAAATGTTGTACATCCAGACAATATAATATTATTCATGAAAAGATATGGAGGAACTTTAAATGCATATTACTAAGTGAAAGAAGCCAATCCAAAAAGGCTGTGAACTGTATGATTCCAGCTATATGACATTCTGAAAAAGGGAAAACTAAGGAGACAGTAAAATATCAGTGGTTGCCAGAGGCTAGAGGGAAGGGAGGATGAATAGATGGAACACAGACTATTTTTAGGGTAGTGAAGCTATTCTATATGGTACCTTAATGATGTGTTGAGATTCACTCAGGGTGGCTGGCAAAATATTAAAGAAAGGTTAGGGAAAGTTATAGATTAGTCTCAAAACTTTTGGAAGGCTGAAAGGTTTTATTGGAGCAGGCTGAAGGCAGCCAGCTCATTTACATTAGATAGGAAAGACATAGAGATGATAAAAGGTTTCCCAGTTTAAGTCTGTTTACCCTACATCCTTTTGTCTCTACTCTGTTTACTCATGTAAACTTTGTGCTGGATGGTCCTCTTGGGAGAGATCAAAGGGGAATTACCTGTTAATAGTGTTTACTCTGGGCCTCGGAACCTAAAGCTTTGATCATTTGTAAAACCACTCTTTTAACCTTGTTAATTATCCAAAAATGTGTGAACTTAGAACCTTTGTTGTAAAATCTGACTGAATAAATTTAATGATGGAGAGGGCGTCTTGGTCGATTGGTGGCATTTCACCCTCTGAAAGCAGCCAACGACCTTCCCTAGCCCACTTGAATCACTGTACAGTGTGAGAGTGCATTCATTCATCCGTCACAGGGTCAGGATTTGCAGGCCACACCTCCAGAGGTGGTGGTTGACATCTCAATGATACATACGTGTCATTATGCATTTGTCAAAACTCACAGTGTAAAACAGCAAGAGTTAACCATAACATAAACTATGGATTTTGGATGATAATCACGTGTAGTTTCATCAACTTTAACAAATGTACCACTCTGGTGCAGGACATTGATACTGGGGAAGGTTGTGCATGAGTGGGGGCCAGGGGCATATGGGAGCTTTCTGTACATTTTGGTCAATATCGATGTGATTTAAAACTGCTTAAAAATACAAAGCCTTTGTTACCCGTGAAAATAGAGAAAACTAAAATAAAATATGAAGGCTATCATTAAACATCTATTAAATGCAAGGCATTTGGCTAAATGGAAGAAATAATTCTCAGGAGACAAAAGCTACATAGTAGTAAAAAAATATAATTACTGTTACTAAATGACTGGTAGTATACCAGGTACTTTCCATGTGTTAGTTCATTTAATCCTCATAGCAAAACTATAAAGGAGATATTACATCTCCATTTTGCTGATTAGGAAATCGAGGCATAACGAGGTTAAATGGCTTACCTGATATCCACAGTAAATGAAATACAAACTCCAGTAGTCTAATGCCAGAATTGATGCCATGAACCAACATGGTAAGCAAATGGTATACCTACCTCTGCAGTTTGGTGGGCTTTTTTGTTTCTGTTTTTTTATGAGGTGGAGTCTTGCTCTATCACCCAGGCTGGAGTGCAGTGGTGCCATCTTGGCTCACTGCAACTTCTGCCTCCCAGTTCTCACCACCTCAATTCTCCCACCTCAGCTTCCTGAGTAGCTGGGATTACAGGTGCATGCCACCACACCCGGTTAATTTTTGTATTTTTTTTTTTTTAGTAGAGATGGGGTTTCACCATGTTGGCCAGGCTGGTCTCAAACCCTTGACCTCAAATGATCTGACTGCCTCAGCCTCCCAAAGTGCTGAGATTACAGCTGTGGACACTGCTCCTGGCCCTGAAGTTTTGGCATGATTTGAAAAAACAACTTTAACAGAGAAAAAAAAAAAAGTCAGCCATCTCATTTTTGTAGTTCTGGACAAGATAAATTGACTTAAACCTTAAGACACCAGTTCTGAGATTTGGTCCTGATCCTGCCACTTCCCGTCAATGAGCATGGCCATGATAAGTTTGGATAAAATACCTATTGATGTGGTTACACATATATTTGTCTGGGTATGTACGCTGTATTATGCCATTTCTTTAGTGTGATAAGTATTGGTATTTTAAAAAATATTTCTTATAAATATATTGTTTTCCATATGTATTTTAAATTGATAGATAAAATTGTATATATTTATCATATACTATATGATGTGTTGAAGTATATATACACTGGAGAATAACTACATCTAGCTAATTGACATACGAATTACCTTAGTTACAATTTTTGTGCTGAGATCACTTAACGTCTAGCATTTTTCTTAGCATAATATAGGCTGGTGCAAAAGTAATTGTGGTTTTTGCAATTTAATCGCAAAAACACAATTACTTTTGCACAAACCTAATACAATATGTTATGAACTACACTCACCATGTTTTACAATAAATTGCTTGAACTTCTTCCTTCTGTCTTAATTGAAATTTTGTATCCTTTGACCAATACCTTTCCAACCACTCCTCCCTGCCCCACCCTAGGCCCAGGTAACCATCATTCTACTCTCTACTTCTGTGAGATCAACATTTTTACATTCCACATTTGAGTGAGATTATGGAATGTTTCTCTTTCTGTGCCTGATTTAGTTTGTTTAACATAATGTCCTCTGGGTTTATCCATGTCATTGCAAATGACAGAATTTTCAGATTTTTTTAAGAGTTTAATAGTAGTCCATTGTGTATACAGGCATACCTTGGAGATATGGTGGGTTTAGTTCCAAACCACCACATAAGATGAATATTGCAGCAAAATGAGTCCCACAGATTTTTTTGTTTCCCAGTGCATAGAAAAGTTACGTTTACACTATACGTTAGTCTATTAAGTATGCAATAATAGCATGTCTTAAAAAGAAGTGTACATTAGAAAATCCTTTATTGTTTAAAAATGTTAGCAATCATCTGAGCCTTTATTAAGTCAGAATAATTTTGATGGTAGAGGTCTTGCCTTATTGTTGGTGGCTGCTGACCAATCAGGGTGCGGTTGCTAAAGATTGGGGTGACTGTGGCAGTTTTTTAAAAGAAGACAAAAATGAAGTTTGCAACATTAGTTGACTCTTCCTTTCACAAAAGATTCTCTGTAGCATGTGATGCTGTTTGATAGCATTTTACCCACATTAGAACTTCCTTCAAAATTGGAAACTTCTTGTGCTTTAGCAACTAAATTCATGAAATATTTCAAATCCTCTGTTGTCATTTCAACAGTGTTCACAGCATCTTTACTAGGAGTAAATTTCATCTCAAGAAACCACTTCCTTTGCCCATGCATAACAGGCAAGTACTCATCTATTAAAATTTTATCATGAGATTGCAGCAGTTCAGTCACATCTTCAGGCTTCATTTCTAATTCTAGTTCTTTTGCCTTTTTTCTCTTTTAACTGCATCTTTAGTTTCCTTCCCTCCACTGAAATCCTAAACCCCTCAAAGTCATTCATGAGGGTTGGAATCAGCTTCTTCCAAACTTATATTCATGTGGATATTTTTAACTCCTCCCATGAATTATGAATGGTCATAATGGTATCTAGAATGGTGAATCCTTTCCAGAAAACTTTATTTTGTCCAAATCCATCAGAGGAATCAGCATCTATGGCAGCTATAGGCTTACAAAATGTGTTTCAAAAGAAGACTTGAACGTCCTTGATTCATGGGCTGCAGAATGGAGGTTGTATGAGCAGGTGTGAAAACATTAATTTCTTTGTTCATCTCCATCAAACCTCTTGGGTGGCCAGCATTGTCAAAGAGCAGTAATATTTTGAAAGCAATAGTTTTTTCTGAGTAGGTCTTAACAGCAGGTTTAAAATATTCAGTAAGCCATGCTGTAAACAGATATACTGTCATCCAGGATTTGTTGTTCCATTTATAAAGCACAGGCAGAGGAGATTTAATATCAATCTTAAGGGCCTTATGATTTTTTGGAATGCTAAATGGACATTGGCTTCAACTTAAAGTCCCCAACTACATTCGACCCTAACAAGAGACTCAGCCTGTCCTTTAGAGCTTTGAAGCCATACATTGACTTCTCTCTAGGTATTAAAGTCCTATATGCCATCTTATTCCAATAGAAGGCTTTTTTTTTTTCTACATTGAAATCTGTGGTTTAGTCTAACCACTTCATCAATAATCTTAGCCAGATCTTCTTGGTGACTTGCTACAGCTTCTACATCAGCACTTGTGGTTTCATTATGCACATTTATGTTATGGAAATGGCTTCCTTAAACCTCAAGAACCAACCTCTGCTAGCTTCCAACTTCTCTTCTTCAGCTTTCTCATCTCTCTCAGCCTTCGAAGAATTGAAGAGAGTCAGAAACTTCCTCTGGATTAGGCTTTGGCTTACAGGAATGTTATGGCTGGTTTTGTCTTCTATTCAGACCACTCAAACTTTCTCCATATCAGCAATAAGCCTTTTTCACATTCTTATCATGTATGTGTTCGTTGGAGTAGCACTTTTAAATTTCCTCAAGAACTTTTCCTTTGCATCTACAACATGGCTAAGTATTTACTTCAGTAGCTCTTGCTGTTGGCCTGTCTTGGCTCCTGACATGCCTTCTTCACTAAACTTAATCACATCTAGCTTTTGATTTAAAATGGAAGACATATGACTCTTCCTTTTACCTGGACACTTAGAGGCCATTATAGGGTTATTAACTGGCCTAATTTCAATATTGTTTTATCTGAGGGAGTAAGGAAGCCTATAGAGACAGAGAGAGACAGGAGAATGGCTGGTGAAGCAATCGGAAGATATACAACATTTATTGAATTAGTTCATAGTCTTATGTGGGTGCAGTTTCTGGTACCCCAAAACAGTTACAATAGTAACATCAAAGGTCACTCATCAAGATCACAATAACAGATATAGTGAAAAGGTTTGAGATATTGTAAGAATTAACAAAATGTGATACAGAGACATGAAATGAACACATGCTGTTGGAAAAATGGTGCCAGTAAATTTGCTTGATGCAGGGTTGCCACAAAGCTTCAATTGGTAAAAAACACAGTACCTATTAGCCCGAAAAAGAGAAGAGTAGTAAAAGGAGATGTGTTTGTATATACCACATTTTCTTTATCTACTCATCCACTGATGGATATTTTAAGTCAATTCCACATCTTGGCTACTCTGAATAATGCTGCAGTGAACACAGGAGTGCAGCTATCTCCTTGAAATACTGATTTCATTTTCCTTGGATATATATTCAGCAGTGGGATTGCTGGGTCTCATGGTAGTTCTAATTTTAGTTTTTTTTAAGAGCCTCCATACTGTTTTCTATAATGGCCCTGCTTATTTCCCTTCCCACATCCAATATTCAAGGGCTCCATTTTCTTCACATCCTTGCCAATACTTGTTATCTTTTGTTGTTGATAATAGCCATTCTAACAGGTATAAGGTGATATCTCATTGTGGTTTTAATTTTCATTTTCCTGATTATTAGTGATATTAAGCATTTTTTATATACATATTGGCTTATTGCATGTCTTCTTTTGAGAAATGTGTAAAACAAGTTCATAAATTGATAAAACAAGTTATTTTTGACCTACAAAAAGACAGGCACACAATAATAATGGCAGACTTCAACACCCCACTAGCAGTGTTAGATCACTGAAGAAGAAAAATTGAGGAAGAGGGGCTCCTCCCTAACTCACTCTATAAAGCCAGCATCATTCTGATACCAAAATCTGGTAGAGACATAATGAAAAAAGAAAATTTCAGCCCAATATCTCTGATGAACATAAATGCAAAAAATTTTAACAAAATACTACAAACTAAACCCAAAAGGACATCAAAAAGCTAATCCACCATGATCAAGTAGGCTCTATTCCTGGGATGCTAGGTTGGTTCAACATATGCAAATCAGTAAATGTGATTCATCACATAAACAGAATTAAAAGCAAAAACTATATGATCATCTCAATAGACACAGAAAAAAGCTTTCCAGAAAATCCAACATCCCTTTATGGTAAAAACCATTGACAGATTAGGCATCAAAGGAACATGCCTCAAAATAGTAAGAAACATCTATGACAGACTCACAGCCAACATCATACTGAATGGGCAAAAGCTAGAACAAGACAAGGATGCCCACTGTCACCCCTCCTTTTTAACATAGTAGTAGAAGTCCTAGCCAGAGAAATCAGGCAAGGGAAAGAAATACAGGGCATCCAAACAGGAAAAGAAGTCAAAGTATTTCTTTTTGCTAATGATATGATTCTATACCTAGAAAGCCCTAAAGACTCTGCCAAAAGGCTCCTAATACTGATAAATGACTTCAGCAAAGTTTCAGGATTCAAAAATCAATGTGAAAAAATTAGTAGCATTTCTGTACACCAGTAACACTCAAGCTGAGGCTCAAGAACACAGTCCTGTTTACAATTGCCACAAAAAATTCAAGTACCTAGGAATACAGTTAATCAATAACGTGAAAGATCTCCACAAGGAGAACTATAAAACACTTGGTGAGAGACATCAGAGATGATACAGATGAATGGAAAAACATTCCATGCTCATGGACTGGAACAATCAGTATCTTTAAAATAGCTCTACTACGTAAGACAATTTACAGATTCAGCGCTATTCTTATCAAACTACCAATGTCACAGAATTACCAAAAACTACTCTAAGATTTATATGGAACCAAGAAAAGAGCCCAAATAGCATTCTTAAGCATCATATTACCTGACTTCAAACTATACTATACTATAAGGCTACAGTAATCAAAACAGCATTGTACTGGTACAAAAACAGACATATAGACCAATGGAACAGAATAGAGAACCCAGAAATAAATCGTCACACTACATCCATCTGATTTTCAACAAATCCAACCAAAAAAAGCAATTGGGAAAGGATTCCCTGTTCAATAAATAGTACTGGGATAACTGGCTATTCATATGCCAAAGAATGAAACTGGACCCCCACCTTTCACTCTATAAAAAATTAAGATAGATGAAAGACTTAATGTAAGATGTCAAACTATAAAAAATCTAGAAGAAAACCTAGGAAATACCCCTTCTCAACATTGGTCTTGGCAAAGCATTTTTAGCTACATCTCCAAAAGCAATAGCAACAAAAACAAAGATTGACAAGTGGGACCTAATTAAACTAAAGATCTTTTGCACAGCAAAAGAAACATTAGCCTACAGAGTAAACTGACAACCTACAGAATGGGAGAAAATATTTGCAAACTATGCATCTGATGAGGTCAGATCTAGAAGGAAGCTATAAGGAACTATACATAAAGAATCTACAAGGAATTCAAAGCAGCAAGCAAGAAATAATCACCCCATTACAAAATGGACAAAGGTGGGAGGTGGAGGTTGCAGTGACCCGAGATTGCACGACTACACCCCAGCCTGGGCAACAGGGCGAGACCATGTCTCAAAAAAAGGGGAGGGGGGGGGTTGGGGAGGATATTAACAGACACTTCTCAAAAGAAGATATACAAGTGGCTAAGAAACATGAAAAAAATGCTTATGATCACTTATCATCAGAGAGATGCAAAATAAAACTACAGTGAGATACTGTCTCACACTAGTCAGAATGGCTGTTATTAAAAAGTCAGATAATAACATACTGGCAACGCTGTGGAGAAAATATAATACTTATACTCTGTTGGTGAGAATGTAAATTAGTTCAGCCACTGTGGAAAGCAGCTTGGAGATTTCTCAAAGAACTAAGAATTGAACTACCATTCGACCCAGCAATCTCATTACTGGGTATGTACCCAAAAGAAAACAAATCTTTCTACCAAAAAGACACGTGTACTCACATCTTCATTGCAACTTTTTTCACAGTAGCAGAGACATGGAACCAACCTAGGTGCCCATCAAGGGTGGACTGGATAAAGGAAATGTGGTACGTATACAGCATGGAATACTACATAGACATGAAAAGAATGAAATTATGTCCTCTGTAGCAACATGGATGCAGCTAGAGGCCATAATCCTAAGTGAATTAACGCAGGAACAGAAAACCAAATATGGCATGTTCTCACTTATAAGTGGGAGCTAAACACTGAGTACATACGGACATGAAGATGGGGCCAGTAGACACTGTATACTACCTGAGAAGAGAAGCAGGGAAGGGAGTGTGGATTGAAAAAACCACCAACTGGGTATAATATTTTTCAATTTCCCTTCATATTTCTTCATTGATTCATTGTTTAAGAGCATGTTTTTTTGTTTTTTAATTTCCATGTATTCGTGAATATGCTGTAGTTTCTCTTGTTAATGATTGTGGTCAGAAAAGATACTTAAAATTATCTCAGTCTTTTATAATTTGTTATGATTGTTTGGCCTCATATATAATCTGTCCTGGAGAATGTTCCTTGTGCAGTTGAGAAGACTGTGTATTCTACTACCCTTGAATGGATGTTAAGTTCATTTGATCTAGAGTATAGTTTAAGTTTGATGTTTTCTTATTGACTTTCTCTATGATCTGTCCGTTGCTGAAAGTGAGCTGTTGAAATCCCCTACTACTGTTGATTTACTATTTATCTCTCCCTTCAGATTTATTAATGTTTTCTTTATATATTTAGGTACTGCAATATTGGGTTCATATATAATTACAATTGTTGTATCTTCTGTTGCCGAATTGACCCTTTTATTATTATATAGTGACCTTCTTTGTATCTTTTTATAGTTTTTGACTTAAAATCTATTTAATTTGATATATGTATAGCCACTCCTGCTTTCTTTTGGTTTCTATTTGCATGGAGTATCTTTCTCCATTCCTTCATTTTCTGTCTATGTCCTTACAGGTGAAGCAAGCTGCTTACAGGTAGCATAAAGTTGAGTCATTTTTATTCTTTTTATTGAAGAACTTAATCCACTTACATTCAAAGTTATCATTGATAGGTAAGGACTTAATACTGTCATTTTGTTGTTTTCTAATTGTTACCTAGATATTTTCTTCCCTTCTTTCTCTCTATCTTCTTTGTGGCTAAATTATGTTGTCTAGTGGTATATTTTGATTCCTTGCTTTTTTATGTATCTGCTATAGGTTTTTGCTTTGTTGTTACCATGAGGCTTACAAAAAAACATCTTACAATGGGGTATTTTAAGCTGATAACAACTTTGAACGCAAACAAACAAAACAACAAAAAAAATCTAACAACAAAAAAGCCTCTACGCTTTTATTCCAGTCAGCTCCCCACATTCTGAATATTTGATATTACGACTTTTATCTTTTTATATTGCTTATTGCTTAACAAATTATTGTGGCTATTGCGATTTTTAATTGTTTTGTCTTTTAACTTTTACACAGACTCCAGAATACTTTAATTCTGTGATGATGCTGTGTAAATTGCTTAAATCTTTATAGTCAGTGTACTTACTATTAACAATGAATTTTAGACTTTCAGATTTTTGTGTGTTACTCCTTAGCATCCTTGTTTTTTGAGCTTGAGGACCTTCCTTTACCATTTCTTGTAAAACAATTCTGGTAGTCATGAACTCCCTCATCTTCATTTTTCTGGAACATGCTTTATCTCTTCTTCATTTCTGAAGGACAGCTTTGTTGGATTTGGTATTCTTGCTTGGCAGGGTAACTTTCAGCACTTTGAGCACTGAGGCAGGCCAGAAGGTTGGGGCAGATGTGCCCAGCACAGGAGTGGTGCACATCTGAAGCCAAAGTACATTGAGATATCCCTGGTGCTGTTGACATCAGCCTGGCATTAGTGCAGCCCAGAGATTGAGTTTGCCATGAAAGCCTGAAGCCTGGGTCTATTTGATCCAGTATGGCACCATGCTGGGTCTAGAGCTTCAGTCCATGGGTACTAACCTGGAATATGGGGTTGTGGTGGTCTCACCAGTGTTGGGTTTTACTTTGGCAGTCCTAGCATTAGAGCCAAAGGGATGGTGTTTCTCTCCTTGCTGTGCTTCCTAGGGTTGAGGGAGGGATAACATGTATAATATAAAACTACCCTTCTTATCCTCTTCGATGTGACTTTCCTTATTATTGTGCTGCAACCAGATAGTGTAATCTCTCACATGGCTTATTTAGCACTTGTGAAGGTATGTTATAGCATAGATACTTGTTCAAATTGATGTTTCTGCTGGGGAAAGTCACTGAAGAGTCCTACTCTGCCATCTTGCTCCATCCCTTTCTAAATATGTCATTGTTTCAATTTTGCCACTAAAGACTGACTGTCCTCAATTACAAGTCCATAAGTTTCCTTTTATATCTTAATATTTTTGTGAAAGTGAGGATATATTTTTTATGTTCCTCTTCCAACTGAAAATACAATTACTGAAGTAACATATAAATAGTAGAAAGCTTGGGATAGGTTAATGTAGTCTAGAGTAAAAGTTGCCTACTGTGCAACCACCCACAGAGAACCACTGTCAACAATTTTCAGTATTTCCCATTTCTTATATATTTTTATAGCTGAGATCAAATGCTTATTTTTCATAATAATTATTACTATTTTTGAGACAGAGTCTCTCTCTGTTACCCAAGCTGGAGTGCATTGGTGAGATCTTGGCTCAATGCAACCTTCACGGCTCAAGTGATTCTCCTGCCTCAGCCACCCAAGTAGCTGGAGTTACAGGCATGCACCACCATGCCTGGCTAACTTTTGTATTTTGGTAGAAACGGAGTTTCGTCGTGTTGGCCAGGCTGATTTTGAAGTCATGAGGCCCCAAGTGATCCATCTGCCTCAGTCTCCGAAAGTGCTAGGACTGTAGGTGCGAGCCAGTGCACCCAAGCTGTTTTTCCAAATTGTCAACATGATTTATAATGTCTTTATAATTTTGGTCTGTCATATTACCCAGAATTAACCATTCTTATTAGTAGTTATATATATGTTTTTATATATTTTTTTCTACTTCATACAACAAATATGTGTTCATTAATGTGTGTCCCATTGTTTTTTATTTTAGTAGCTTCCAGATTATAGTTATAAGAAAAAGTCAGAGAAATGGGCAGTTACACACTTTTCACACAGTAAGGGGTGTTTGGAAGCACCTACCTAAGCCTTGAGGATTAGTGATATGAAAACCATAAAAGGCATCAGGGAGTAGCTGGGAGCTGACCTTGGAACTGCAGGACTCAAAAGTCAAATGTCGCCAGTATATATAAAATGTAAGAATTTAAGGTTATATTACACCTCTACTTAAAACAACATTCAGACACCTACAAGATCCTGCCTACTCTGGCACTCCTTCCGCTCCTGCCTCTTCTATGCACTCCCTCTTAGATGACTCCAGTTGCACTGACTCTCTTCCAGCACTCTCACATGCCCTTTCCTCTCCACCTCATGGTTTCCTGCTGCCTGAAATAAAGTTCTACACATGGGTGTGTACACACACGCACCACCACCACCACTGCACCACACATACACACACACACCCAACTGGCCACTTCTCTAAACCATCTGAGCTCAGTTTTTTTTCCCTTCTTTTAGATGTTTTTGTAGGCAGAACAGTGGTCCCTCAAAGATGTTCATTTACATAGGAAAGGGGAACTAAGGTCAGAATTGCTAATCAGCCGATTTTAAGATGGGGAGATTTTTCCTAGGATGTCTGGCTGGGCCTGTTGTAATCAAAACGTCCTTAAATGTGGAATAAGGAAGGAGAGAGTGAGAACCAGAGAGGTGGAAGCTTGAAAATGACCTTTTTGTCATTCTGTTGTAAGAAGGGGTCACAACCCAGGAAGTGTGATAGCCTCTAGAAGCTGGATGGAAAGGCAAAGAAATGGATTCTTTCTTAGAGCATCTAGAAGGAGCACAGCCTTGTCAATATTTGATTTTAGCTCAGTGAGACCCATTTTGGACTTCTGATCCACAGAACTAGAAGATAATAAGTTTGTGCTACTATTCAACCATAAAAAAAGAAGGAAATCCTGTCATTTTTTGACACCATGGATGAACCTGCGGGATATTATGCCAAGCAAATAAGCCAGGCACAGAAAGACACATACCACATCATCTCACATATATATATATAGATCTAAAATAGTCAAATTCATAGAATCCAAGAATGGGATGGTGGTTACTAGGAGCTTGGGGAGATGTTGGTCAAAAGGGTACAAAATTTCAGTTAGACAAGAATAAATTTGAGAGATCTAACAGGCATCATGGTGACTATAGTTAATAACAATGTATTGCATTCTTGAAAATTGCTAAGAGAACAGACTTTGAGTGTTCCCACCACAAAAAAAGATCAGTATATGAGATAATGCATATTAACTGGCTTGATTTTACCATTATACAATTATACATATTTCAAACAACATTTTGTAAACAATAAATGTATATAATTTTTAATTGCCAATTTTATTTTAAAAATTTGTGTTGTCTTAAACTAAATTTGTGGTCATTTGTAACAGTTAGCAATGGAAAACTAAGGGAATACAGTGCATACAGATGGTTGTCCTGAATCTTTCCTTAGTCTAAAGTGACTAAAGTAGGTTCCTGCTTATTCTCCTTCTCAGCAACCCGGGTTTTTCCCTTACTATCCTTTATCACAATATGGAATTATCTGTTCCTTTGTTTGTTTGCCCATGTTTCCCTGTGTCTTCTGTGTTACCAGTGCTGACCCAGCCAGTCCATTATAAGCTTTCAACCAATAGCTATTTACTTTGAGTTAGGTGAGAGGACATTCCTAGTCAGCAAGACAGTATATGTCAGAGCCAAGAGGCAGAGAAAGATGTGGGTACATTTGAGAAGCTATAAATCACATGATTGTTGTATGAAGAGAATACTGGATTGCAGGCAGATTTACAGGCCTAACCTAGGGTAGAGACAGGGACAATAAGAAGTGAAGAGATTCTGGTGATTTTACACTGTGGAAGTGACAGAACTTGGTGCTCAGTCTATGGGAATAGGAAAAATTATCAATGACTACCATATTGCTGGCTTGGTCAACGGAGCAGATAGTGGTGATTTTCATTTAGAAGTTATCAAAATGGAGAAAGAATTGAGAGGAAAGGTAAATTAAATTCTGGACATGAAGGAGACGCCTGTGGGACATCCTAGAGTAGGTCTCTGGCAGCCTATGGGAATTACAGGTTTGGAACCCAAGATAAAGTTGAGCGCTTCCAGTTTGTCTTGGATATGGTTGATTCATGAAGTTTATATAAGGAAAATGTTTTTTAGCAGAAAGAGGAATAAGAATGGAACTCTGTGAAACACTCGTAGTTCATTAGCAGAGGTCAGAAGAAAGGGAAAATAAGACAAGAGAAAAACCTGAGGGTATGGTAGCACCAAGACCAGGGAATGGTGTTTTAGGTAAGAGGGAGTAGCCAACCAGTGTCAAGTGCTACAGAGGATGCAATAGAACTTTATAGTGTCCACTGGTTTTAGTAACAGAGGTCATTAATGTTCCAGAAAACATTTTGGGCTTTTAGACAGTCCATACTAAAGAATTATTGGAGCAGAGCATAATCATCAATTTTTTTTCTAACCAGTGTCATGTGATACTACATAATAACCATTTTTAAGTCCTTTATTTCATGTTGTCAAATTACAAAAAGATGAAATTAGTTTTCGGTCCAATAGCAGCATATGATTTTGACCAGCCATCTCACGGCATCAGAAGTAGTATGGCAGCTCTGAGTTTATGTCCTGACTTTATAATGTCTAGTGCCCTTGGGCATGTTACTGAGCTTTGGTTTCCTCACTTGCAAAAATGGGACAATAATATTACCTACCTCATATGGTTATGATTAAATATGTTATCAAAATAAGTTTTTACTTTTAAAGC
Source organism: Cheracebus regulus (assembly GCA_963574635.1). NCBI lineage: Eukaryota > Metazoa > Chordata > Mammalia > Primates > Pitheciidae > Cheracebus > Cheracebus regulus. The sequence continues at coordinate 23,734 of CAUYQU010062835.1, forward strand.
ACTTAAACAGTATCTGGCACATAGTAAATGCTACATTGAAGTGTTTGTTGGATAAATGACAGATACATAGATAGATGGATACATACATGTATATATACATACCTACATAACACGTTCAGTATTCCAATTTTTTCATATTTTGCAATTTGAAAAGTAATGAATGATACTTTTTTTCAGTCAACTTTATAGATAGAATTTACATACATTAAAATGCTCCTGGACAGGTGTAGTGGCTCAGACCTGTAATCTCAGCCCTTTTGGAGGCTGAGTGGGCAAATCACTTGAAGTCAGGAGTTGTAGACCAGCATGGCCAACACGGTGAAACCCCACGTAATCCAGCTACTTGGGAGACTTAGGCAGGAGAATTGCTTGGACCCAGGAGGTAGAAGTTGCAGTGAGTCCAGATCACGCCACTGCATTCCAGCCTGGGTGACAGAGAGAGACTCTGTCTCAGTCTATCAATCAATAAAATGCTTCTATTTTAAGTGAACAATTAAGTGAGTTTTGATAAATACTTGTACCTGAATGACCATCACCTCAGTCAGATGTAGAACATTCCCATCACCCCAAACAGTTCCCTTTTGCCTCCTCCCAGTCATCCCTCAACTTCATCCTCAGTCCAAGCAACCGTTGCTCTGCTTTCTTTCCTGTGAATTAGAATACTCTTTTCTAGAGTTTCATGTCAATGGAATCATAGCATATGTACTCTGTGCTTAGCTTTTTCACTTGGCATCTTTTTGAGATTCATTCACGTTGTTGCATGTACCAGTGGGTCATTCCTTCCTATCCCGGAGTGGTATTTTGTTTTAAGGATGTACCACACTTTGCATATGAATACATTTACTCTCTTAACTTCTTGGCTGTTATGAATACTGCTATGAATTCATCTATAAGCCTTTGTATAGACACATTTTTATTGTTTTACTATGTACTCCTTTGATTATTATTCCTTTATTAACTCCTTAAAAGTTTGAAAAGTTTTTCAAGCATGTTAACTTTTTTTTTGTTTTTGTGAGCTCTGTCTTTTGTCCATGTTTTATTTTGTGGTTTTTATGTTTTCTTTTATATGTTTAAATTATTGAGATAGTAAAATATTTTTATTTATTCTATATATGTAACATTTATATGTTCCCACTGAAGGAAATTTTTGACATTTTGCTGTATATGCATGTATGTTTGTGTGTATGTGTTCCCAATAAGTTTGGGGGGTTTTAATCAGTTTTGAGAATGGGCTGTTGGGCAGTTATGAAGGCAGCTAACATGAAGGTTGGGGTAAACTCAAATCATAGTGCATATTCATTATTTTAAAATCCATGTACATTCTAGTAGATTCTGTCTAGCGCATTTTTCTTGAGTATGACAAGTCTAGGTTCCTGACACCATTTGTCATCCTTTAGGCAATGAGATTTTGTGTATAACTGAGTTTTCTGATTAGCTTAGGTTTATCTCTTTGGGGCTTTTTGTGTGGTTTTTTTTTTTTTTTTTTTTTTGAGACAGTCTTGCTCTGTCTCCCAGGCTGCAGTGCAGTGGCACGATCTCGGCTCACTGCAACCTCCTCCTCCAATGTTCAAGCAATTCTCCTGCCTCAGCATTCTGAGTCGCTGGTGTGCCACCACACCCAGCTAATTTTTGTATTTTTAGTAGAGATGGGGTTTTATCATGTTGGTCAGGCTAGTCTCAAACTCCTGACCTCGTGATCCACCTGCCTTGGCCTCCCAAAGTGCTGGGATTACAGGCATGAGCCATTGCGGCCAGCCCTTTTTTTTTTTAATTTTTAATTTTTAAAATTTTTTGTAGTGACAGGGTCTCTCTATGTTGTCTAAGCTGGTGTCAAACTCCCGGGCTCAAGCAGTTCTCCCACCTCAGCCTCCAAAAGTGCTGAGACTACAGGCATGAGCTACCATGACCAGCCAAAGTTGTCTCTATTAATAACATTTCTAATTTTAAACATTTAGCCATTTTGGGTTGAAAAATTTTTTAAATGCATTATACAGATCCTTGTCTTCTTACGCTGAAATTACTGTATGTGATTTCACCTTTTTGGTAACTCAAGATAGTCATGATGAATATTGCTTTTTGTATTCTTTGGAAGTGATAGCCTCGAAACTTGTGAAGTATGTTGGACTACTGCCATGCCCAGTGGCCTCAAATCTGTATGTTTTGTGAATTTTTTGGTCCTTTAGCTTTCCTCTTGTGCTTTGATTGCTGCCCAGGTGCCTCCTAATGTCTCAGTAATTCTTCTACGGACTTAAAATTAGGAGTAAATAAATTCCAACAGGGGCTGTTTCAAGTAGAAAAATATGCCTTTTATATCTAGTTTTGCTCTTCAGAAGCCTTTTTTCTCAACCTCTTTGTGCTTGACAGTATTCTAAATTGTTAGTGAGTTATACCAGATAGATAAGGGATGTTCAGTTACATTTTGTGATATACCTTTTACGGATTGATATTTCCTTATTACTTTAGGTGAGAATTCGATAAAAAATAGTGGTAATAGATAATGCAAATTTGCTTTATCTTGACCCAGACACTCTTCTTTATTTTTTATTTTTTGAGATGGAGTTTCACTCTGTTGCCCAGGCTAGAGTGCAATGGCGCAATCTCAGTTCACTGCAACCTCCACCTCCCAGGTTCAAGCAATTCTCCTGCCTCAGCTTCCCAAGCAGCTGGGATTACAGGCACCCGGCACCACGCCCAAATAACTTTTATATTTTTAGTAAAGACAGGGTTTTGCCATGTTGGCCAGGCTGGTCTGGAACTTCTGATCTCAGGTGATCCACCTGCCTCGGCCTTACAGCCGTGAGCCACCACACCCGGCCGTGCCAGGCACTCTTCTGTTTCAAATATCATACTCATTTAATCCTCACAGCAACAATATCTTCATAGTTATCTTACAGATGAGGAATTTCAGGCTAAGTAGCTTGCCCAGGGCCACACAGCTAATAAATGGGTCCTACCTCAGGGCCCATGTTCCTAAGTTTTATGCTGTGTTGCTGGCAGAGTGAGGCTAAATATGGAGGTGCAAATCTCAGTAGTAAAATAGGAGATGCACACTTAATCTTGCTCCTGTTTTAGGAAGTTAATACTTAAGAGAATTATTTTATTTTATTTTATTTTTTTTCAGACAGGGTCTCACTGTGTCACCCAGGATAGAGTGCAGTCATGATTCACTGCAGCCTCAACCTCCTGGGTTCCAGTGATCCTCCGACTGTAGCCTCCCAAATAGCTGGGACTGCAGGCATGCACCAACATGCCTGGCTAATTTTTAAAATTTTTTTTATAGAGACGGGGTTGCTCTATGTTACCCAGGCTGGTCTCCAACCACTGGGCTCAAGCGATCCTCCTACCTGGGCCTCCTGTGCTAGGATTATAGGCATGAGCCACTGCATCAGCCAAGAGAATTTTCAAAGTATGCAACTGAAAACATAGGCAACCAATCTCTAGATCTTAACAATTTATAGATTTTTGAGGTTCAGCATTATTTATTTTTCTAGTTAAATAGGCACTTTGTCAAATATCTTTTTTCATTTGAGTCATCTTTGGTGACTTAAGACCACAGAAATGAATTTCCTTTTTAAAAGCTTATGCAAAGTTCATTAAAAATTAGAAAAATGGCTAGGCGTGGTGGCTCATGTCTGTAATCCCTGCACTTTGGGAGGCTGAGGCGGGGGGATCATGAGGTCAGGAGTCCGAGACCAGCCTGGCCAATATGGTGAAACCCCATCTCTACTAAAAATACAAAAATAAGCTGGGTGTGGTGGGGCACACCTGTAGTCCCAGCTGCTGGGGAGGCTGAGGCAGGAGAATTGCTTGAACCCCGGAGGCAGAGGTTGCAGTGAGCTGAGATTTCACCACTGCACTATAGCCTGGGTGCCAGAGTAAGACTCCATCTCAAAAAAAAAAAAAAAAAAGGAAAGCTTATGCATTTCAAAAATATTGAGTAGAGCAGCAGTTAGTATGGATTGACAAGACCCCTGAAGATTTTTAAAGGAGAGATTCCCTTGTGGTCGAGTATTGACTGGGAATTGAAACACACTGCTTCCTGAGGGAGCACTTTGCGTCTTTAGAATGTTATTTATTCTTTCATATTTAATTTCCCTCTTGATTTGCTAGCCCCTAGAGACCCACTGAGAACACACAGTGGCCTCCTCCAGGAACTGTTTTCTGTTTGCTTACAGCTTAAGTAATCTCTCATTTTTCTACCTCTTATAATTTTTTTGTCTACTTTAGGTACTATTTCATTTTTTAAACCTCATTCTCTCAGGTGTCGGTCACAGTCCCCGAGCTTTAGACAAGTATGCAATTTTTTGTTACCATTTACTATTTTTGAATAAATAAATAAGTGTAAATTAAGATCTTTCTGGGTTTTTTTCAGGCCATTTTATATACTTTATATGAAACTTTCTGTAGACTTGTTATTTGAATTGCTTATTCGTTGTAGTTTTAGAACTTGGAAACTTTTGCATGTGCATCAAATTTATTTAAAGTCATTCAAAATTATATAAGTCCATTTGAAAATGTTTTACCACAAATGTATTTTGTGAATATGCAGTTAATGCAAAATTTCACCTGGATCATTCATTAGCTCTGTGAATCTGTTTCCAATATAACAGGGAGAACACCAAAGGTGCCATGAGCATTAAATTAGATAATGTCTCTGTAAGATTCCATTACACAATCGTCCTGTTACTGCCTTATAAAAGGTTCCTTTTAACTGTGGATTGAAATCAAACATTCTGCATTAACATCTAAAGATATAAATTATTTTTAACCGTTTTTAAAATTAGGTAATAATTGTCCAAACCTCATCATGGAATAGATAACATAAAGCACCATGTGGTTCAGTTGAAAGCAAGTTCTTTCCATTTTTGCTTTTGTAAAATTCTCATTAAAATACTCTATAGGCAATTTTGGAGCATCATTTGGGGTCCTTCCCATCTTATTTTCGAGTCAAACTGATTGGTTTTATATAGTACTTTCATTGTACATTTTTGATTTTGGAATTGTGGCCCACTTCATTGTAGTGTTAGTTTCTGAATCACAGTAGCTAATATGTTGAGTGCACATGTATTGCATTTTGTGATTTTGGAAAACAGCAAATAAAGTACCTGCTTTCCAGATGGGGAACCTGAAGGACAGCATGTTTCCTATTACTGTTTTGATATTAGCCTTTTTAATACAATATTGTGCTCCATCAGAAGAACAACCCTGAGCTAATGAGCCTCTGCTAATCCTGACTCAAATAAAGCTATCACATAATGTCTCTCCCTACCCAGAGTTAATACAAGGTCTTAGTGGACTCATTTGTTCAAATGAAGAAATGTGGCCCCACGATTATTAAAGCCATTTTTAGCAATTATGGACTACCTGTCTCAGCTTTTCTGGTTTATTTGTCTTGAGTACCTCTTAAAAGCATTGCAAGCTTTAATTTTGTTCCACCTATAGACATTGTTTTGTTCACCTTTGGTCATATTTTCAGAAAAGGATTTAATATTTGGAGGGGAAATCTGATTCTTTCAGAGGAATGTTTTTGTTTGTTTTTTTCTGTAAACGGAGTTGATGTGATACAATTAGATGCTTCCTTTATGGCTGTATAGGTAAAATCATGTGAGAGTAAATGTAAGCTTTTAAAGTAAGTGTGATTAAGACATGCATGTACTTATTCAACACTTAAGAGTGGCAAGCGGAGAGAGATCCAAGATGGCCACGTAGCAGCAGCTCAGGATTGTAGCTCCCAGTGAAAGCGCAGAGAGCGAGTGGATGCCGCAATTGCAGACGAATTTTTGATCCCCACAGACTGGGAGATTCCCAGTGAAGGAGCCACACGGGTCGCCAGCACGACTCTTTAGGCCGGCGCGGCGCTTCTCGGTGCGGAGTGTACGGGACTGGATGCCCTTTTAGTCGGGCTCGGCCGGTCCCATCCCCACAAGGAGAACAGCAATTGGAAGCGCTGAGGACGGAGAAAGCACAGCTGAACCCGGGAAGGCCCAGCTCTGTGGGGAAGG
>CAUYQU010062836.1:0-23131 GCA_963574635.1 Cheracebus regulus
CCCCCCCCGCACACCCCCAACCCCCCCCGCACACCCCCAACCCCCCCCGCACACCCCCAACCCCCCCGACCCGCGGCGACCCCGGCACACGCTCCGCCCCCCGCACACCTCCAACCCCACCCCACTCACCAGATTGGGGCACAGGCCAAACGCCCCCAGCTCCTCCTCACCTCTAATCCCCTCCCTAAACCCGGAGGGGAGGGGAGGGGAGGGGGAGGCTGAACCCCTCCCTCCGGTAGGGACCCCGGCCAATTCCCTCCCCTCTCCTTCCCCGAACTCACTAAGTCTTGTCTACACCAGGGCAAGATCTGGTTAATTGGAGAAAATCTGGCCTGCATGAGTCTGGTCGATGGCAGCACAGATAGACTTTTTTTCCTTTTTGGTCTTAATGTATATGTCAAAAGGCACACAATGACACTCTCCCCTCTTTGTGCATCTCCGACATAGCTGCAGCTGTTATCCACGCGGGGATGCAGGATGCATTTCCAGAGACGCAGCCGGCTCCGCAACCGGACACCTCGCCAGCGCCAGGGACAATGGGGGCTGAGGCCAGGCGGAATTAGACTGGGACAGAAGGCGATAGGATCTGAACGGCAAAGTACACCAAGGAGATGCAGCCGGGGGTGGCACAAGGTGTTTTAAAAACATTATTATTATTGGCTTCCCCTTAAAATTACTGGTCACAAGACTGAAATAAAAAAATAAAAGCCCAGAGTCTTCCCTAAGCATAGCTCTCAGATGAGTATTTTGTTTCTGCTGTTTCCCTTTCCTATCAGAATGCAGATGTGGAATCGTGCATAAAGATCCCTTGCTTTTGAAGGGGGACGGATCACCTACCTGTAAGAAGGAAAATGATGCCCACATAAGCTTGACCGTTGACTCCCTGGTGAGACTGTAACCTGTCTGAGATCAGGGACTCTTTTCTTTAACCTGATTCCTCACCCTCCAGCCCAAGAGCTAAGGTGACCCCAAAATGTACATTTGCCAAAGCTCTCTCACTCCATCAAAAGGAGAAATTAATCCTGTTTTCTCTAATTCCAATCACTAAAAAGCTTCTTTACCAGAATAACAATAAAATCACAATAGCTAATATGTATGGAATGCTTATTATTTGACAGGCACTGGGCTAAACCCTTTATATGTAAAGGGTTTTTAGTCCTCTGCAACTTGGTCAATAGCTGTGGTGAAATAAAGACCACGGTAAAGGGACTTCTTTGCTGTACTCCAGCTGTTTATCACACTCCTATTTCCACATGGAACAAAAGTGGTTCTCCTGTGACCCTTTGCGCATACACGGCGTCCCTTTTCAACCAGGCAACAGCCCTGCTGGGTCTAGCACATCTGCCACAGTGACTTCCCATTAGCAACAGGCTCTTTAAATAATCACAGAGCCTATTACTGTGCCGGGCACCAGGCTCAACATTTGTTAAACAGTGTCTCACTTAATCTTCTTTGAAGTTGTGATAAGGCTGGGCGCAGTGGCTCACGCCTGTAATCTCAGCACTTTGGGAGGCTGAGACAGGAGGATCACCTGAGCTCAGGAGTTCGAGACCAGCCTGGGCAACACGACGAAATCCCATCTCTACCAAAAAATACAAAAAACTTAGCCAGCATGGTGGCGCACCTGTAGTCCCGGCTACTCAGGAGACTGAGGTGGGAGGATCACTTACACCTGTGAGGCGGAGGTTGCAGTAAGCTGAGATCACACCACTGCACTCCAGCCTGGGGCAACAGAGTGAAACCCTGTCCCTAAATAAATAAATAATAAAGCATCAACAACTTTATTATTGATTGATTGAGACATGGTCTGGCTCTGTTACCCAGCCTGGAATGCAGTGGCATAATCATAGCTCATGGCAATCTCTGCCCCCCCAGGCTCAAGTGATCTTCTCACCTCAGCCTCCTAAGGAGCCGGGACTACAGGCACACACCGCTATACCCAGCTAATTAAAAAATTTTTTTTGTAGAGACAGAGTCTTGCTATGTTGCCCAGGCTGGTCTCGAACTCCTGAGCTCAAGTGAGTTTGCCCACATTGAAAGTGCTGGATTACAGGCTGAAGCTACTGCACCTGGCCTCTTGATGATATTTTAACAGACCAACAAACAAGCTTGGGCTCAGAGAGTTTATCCCAGGTTCACACAACAGGTAAACTGTGCATTCAGGATCCAGACCCAGATGTGCCTGATTTCAAAGCCAGTGCTCTCAACACCCATGCCATTTGTATTACATTCTGTGGCCAATGACTCACCACTGTACTATCTCGGGCTTGCTGTTTGGGACCTGAGAGCACTCTCCTAATACATCTCTAAGGAATTGTATTTTATGTGCTTGTATGTAAGATTTTGAGCTATTAGAGGGCCACTCTGTGTTACTCAGTTTTATATACTCAGTGCTTAGCAGGGCACCTGGCACAGAGCAATGTTCAATAAATGTGTGTGAAATGAAGAGCTGAAAAAGTAAGTAAACAAATAGAAAAAAGAAAAGAAAAAAGAAAAACCCAAAAAACCAAATACCCCCAGCATTTGGTATACTTCAACATACAGCTTATTTCACGAAAGAGCATTACTGGGGACATAAGAATGCAAACTTCCCCACTCTTTTGTTTGTTTGTTTCTGTTTTTGAGACAGGGTCTCCCTCTATTGACCAGGATGAAGTGGAGTGGCGTGATCTCAGCTCACTGCAACCTTGGCCTCCCAGGTTCAAGTGATTCTCCTCCCTCAGCCTCCTTAGTAGCTGGGATTACAGGCGTGTGCCACCACAGCCTGGCTAATTTTTGTATTTTCAGTAGAGACAGGGTTTTACCATATTAGTCAAACTGGTCTCGAACTCCCGACCTCAGGTTATCCACCCCCTAGGCCTCCCAAAGTGCTGGGATTACAGGCGTGAGCCACGGCGCCTGGCCCAAACTTCCCCACTCTTAATTGTTCTGGTCCATCTCTCTCTCTAATATCTTCAGGCAGGTCTAGTATTGGCCGTGTCACCGACTGGCTTTTTTTTTTTTTTTTTTGGATATAGGGTCTTGCTGTGTCACCCAGGCTGGAATGCAGTGGCTGGATTATGGCTTCCTGCAGCCTCAACCTTCTGGGCTCAAGTGATCCTCCCACCTCAGCCTCCCAAAGTGCTGGCATTACAGGCAGGAGGCACTGCTCTGGGTCTGAGATTCTTCATGCCATCAGAATCAGGGTCACGTTTTGGTGTATCTCAAGGGCTGCTGAATTCCTGCTCACCCCTATTACAAAAGCAAAGCATTTGGAATACAAATGAGACCTCGTTTTAAGGAAAATCCAAGACACGCAGGAGTGTTTACATCATCTGGCCAGCATGGTAAGCTGCCACCCCTGCACTGCCTCATTGACTTGTGTGCATGATCTGGTCCCAGCCACTGTCCCTGGCTTCATCTTGCACCATCCTGGCCCATCAGGTCCCAGATGCGTCATGCTCCCTCCCACCTCAGAGCCTTTGGACATGCTGTTCCTACTGCCTGGAATTCTCTTCCACTTCCTGTTCGCCCTACTTAGCATCCACTTGTCTTTAACTCTTGGCTCCATTGTCACTTCTTCAGGGAAGTGTTCCCTGAACACTCTGCCCTTCACCTGAGTCCCTGTGATAAGCTGTCATCATATCATAGCGCTAACCAGTCTTCCGTGACCTATGTATGGGATTCTTGGTCTGTCTCTACCACTCGATCGTCTGCTTTGCTCACTGTTGTGTCTCCAGTAGCCAGCAAAGCACCTACTGTGTGCTCGAAATTCTATGGTTCTTTTTTCGTTGGGTTTCTTAAGCATGCGTCTGGCTGAGAACCCAGACATCCTTTAGAGGACTGATTCATGTACACTCTTCATTCAATCAACATTTCTCAGAGACCAATCTGGGTGTTTTTTGTTTGTTTGTTTGAGACAGAGTCTTGCTCTGTCACCCAGACTGGAGTGCGATGGCTCAATCTCAGCTCACTGCAACCTCTGCTTCCCAGGTTCAAGTGATTCTTGTGCCTCAGCCTCCCCAATAGCCGGAATTACAGGTGCCTGCCACCACGCCTGGCTAATTTTTGTATTTTTAGTAGAGAGGTAGTTTCACCATGTTGGCCAGGCTGGTCTCAAACTCCTGACCTCAAATGATCTGCACCTAGACTTCTCAAAGTGCTGGGATTACAGGCGTGAGCCACTGTGCCTGGCTCTATTCTGGTTTTTAAACTTCCTTGTCGACTGCAGTCTTGATGAATGTGTCTGGTTTCTTATTTTGATCTTATTCACTCTGTTCTCTACCACACAGGAAGTTGCTAAGATTATTCTGTTGAAGGCTTTGGATAATGCACTTTCCTGCAATGTATCCTAACAAAATCATCATCGAATGGTTCAAGAGAAACAAAGGTACACCATTGCAAACCCACCACCCGGCTACAGTTGTCAAACCACACAAAGCCCACAAGAAAACTCCAGAATCAGTTTGCCAGAACGGAGCAAGGTTTCAGTCTTCAGCCTCCTTCCTGAAATGTATGGAGCTAACCCTATCCCACACAGCCAACAAATTCTATGCATCCTATTGGTACTTTTGGGGTAAAACTGTTTTTAGTGTTTATGTATTATCTTAATTCAAAATTTTTTGTCTTTGGGTTTTCTTTTTTCTTTTTTAGATGGAGTCTCACCCTGTCACCCAGGCTGGAGTGCAGAGGTGTGACCTTGGCTCACTGCAACCTCTGCCTCCCAGGTTCAAGCGATTCTCCCGTCTCAGCCTCCGAGTAGCTGGGATTTACAGGCGCATACCACCACACCTGGCTATTTTTTGTATTTTTAGTAGAGATGGGGTTTTACCATGTTGGTCAGGCTGGTCTTGAATTCCTGAGTTCATGATCTGCCTGCCTCGGCCTCCCAAAGTGCTGGGATTACAGGTGTGAGCCACTGTGCCCAGCTGGGTATTTCTATTTCTGTTTTAAAAAATCTGTTCACTGGCCAGGCGCAGTGACTCACACCTATAATCCCAGCACATTGGGAGGCTAAAGTGGGCAGATCACTTGAGCTCAGGAGTTTGAGATAGTCTGGGCAACATGGTGAAACCCCATCTCTTCAAAATAAATACATAAATAATCTGTTTATAGGCCAGGTGCGTGCAGTGGCTAATGCCTATAATACCAAGAGCTTTGGGAGGCCAAGGTGAGAGGACTGCTTGAGGCCAGGAGTTCGAGACCAGCTTGGCCAACATGATGAAACACGTCTCTATGAAAAATAAAAAAATTTGGCCAGGCATAGTGGCTCACGCCTGTAATCTCAGCACTTTGGGAGGCCGAGGTGGGCAGATTACCTGAGGTCAGGAATTCAAGACCAGCCTGGCTAACATAGCAAAACCCTGTCTCTACTAAAAATACGAAAATTAGCCAGGTGTGGTAGGTTGTGCCTGTGGTCCCAGCTACTCAAGAGACTACTTGGGAGAAGAATCTCTTGAGCTGGGAGGCAGAGGTTGCAGTGAGCTGAGATCATGCCACCGTAGTTCAGCCTGGGTGACAGAGCGAGACTCCATCTCAAAAAAAAAAAAAAAAAAATTAGCCAGGCATGGTGGTGCATGCCTGTAGTCCTAGCTACTTGGGAGGCTGAGGCAGGAGAATCACTTGAGCCCAAGAGTTTGAGGCTACAGAAAGCTATGATGGTGCCACTGCCCTCCAGCCTGGGTGATAGCATGAGACCCTGTCACTAAAAGTAAAATAATTTTAAAAAAAATCTGTTCATGGATTCTAAAAATACCCCTAAAAGAGCTCAGTCTTTTCCAATGCTGAGATCATTCTGGCAGGCTGATTGTAGTATAATTCATCTGCCTCCTCTTCAGATGTGTTGATCTTAAGAATGTTGGTGATAAAACATAAATGCTAAAATCTAGTTTTATCTTGTAACTATTTCAAATATGCTATGGGACTGCCTCTCTGCATCCATTAAAGTATAGAAAAAAAAAAAGGAGACTGCCACTCGAACAGAAATTGCTCAAACCTTAGGTGAGGAGGTATCTGCACTCCACGTTCACTGCAGCGCTGTTCCCAACAGCCAAGGTGTGGAAGCAATCTAAACGCCCATCAGCAGATGAGTGGATGAAGAAGCACGGTGGCTCATGCCTGAAATCCCAGCACTTTGGGAGGCAGAGGCGGGCAGATCACCTGAGGCCAGGTGTTCCATACCAGCCTGGCCAACATGGTGAAATACCGTCTCTACTAAAAATACAAAAATCAGTCAGGAGTGGTGGCGCACACCTGTAATCCCAGCTTCTCAGGAGGCTAGAGGCAGGAAAATTGCTTGACCCTGGGAGGTGGAAGTTACAGTGAGCTGAAACTGAGCCACTGCACTCCAGCCTAGGCAACAGAGCGAAACTCTGTCTCAAAAAAAAAAAAAAGCAATACACACACACACGCGCGCAATGGAATACTATCTAGCCATAAAAACAAATTAAATCCTGTCATTTAAATAACTTAGGTTGAGCTAGATACATTGCTAATATTAAATTTCTCTCTTTTTTTTTTTTTGAGATGGAACTTTGCTCAGTCACCCAGGCTGGAGTGCTGTGCAGTGATCTCGGCTCGCTGCAACCTCTGCCTCCTGGGTTGAAGCGATTCTCCTGCCTCGGCCTCCTGAGTAGCTGGGATTACAGGCGCACAACACTACGGCGTGCTAATTTTTTGTATTTTTAGTAGAGACGGGGTTTCGTCATATTGGCCAGGATGGTCTCAAACTCCTTACCTCAAGTGATCCACCTGCCTTGCCCTCCCAAAGTGCTGGGATTACAGGCATAAGCCACCGCACCCGGCCGAAATTTCTCATTGTTGAATTTCATATAGAACAATAAGGTGGTGGGATACGAGAGGTGTTGGGTGTTATAGGCACTATAATTCTATGAGCTAAAATACATTTAGCCATAAAATAATGTTTAATTATTTTCTTTTCTTTTTTTTTTTTTTTGAGACAGAGTCTCGCTCTGTCGCCAGGCGCCAGGCTGGAGTGCAGTGGCACAATCTCAGCTCACTGCAACCTCCGCCTCCTGGGTTCAAGCAATTCTCCTGCCTCAGCCTCCCGAGAAGCTGGAACTACAGGCGCACGCCACCACGCCCAGCTAATTTTTGTATTTTCTAGTAGAGACGGGGTTTCACTATGTTGGCCAGGATGGTCTCGATCTCTTGACCTCGTGATCCGCTCGCCTCGGCCTCCCAAAGTGCTGGGATTACCGGCGTGAGCCACCGTGCCCAGCCTGTTGAATTATTTTCAACTCCTTTAGTTCTCTGAAATTTTCCTATTTAGCATCTATTCAGTGTTGTCTTTTCACTAGGCAAGTTAATGTGCAGCCATGAACCGACCGTAAGGAGGAGGAGAAAATGTTGTGTTTTGATTCTCGGATTGGAAGTCAGCCTCCTGAGGGACATTTTAGGTTGCTACTTGGCAGGCAGCGGTTCAGAATCAACTATACCTTTCTCAGTCTTGCTCTGGACAGCCCAGCCTGAGGGAGAAAGCGTGCATTGATAAAGAACATAACCAAACCTCACCCAACGTCTCTTTTCAGCACCCTCATTGAGAAGGCTAAATGGGGTGGCTCTTCCCCGCTCATGAAAATCATCTCCGAAGTAACACGGAAACCTGTTAACAAAGGGGCATTTATTCAGCACAATAGAACTTTGATATCTGCAATGCTTCAAAAAATACATTCCCATTCCTGAGGAAATTAACTTGCCAGGTTCAGTTTAAAGCGATGGACCTTCCTTATTTTACTCCTGTGAAATAAAAAGAAACCAAGGAAACATATTTTTTCTTTAGTATTAAAAATATCTTTTATTGACTGAAGCTGATCAATTCTTTCAGAAAAGACAGAGAGGCACAGAGTATATTCTTTAAAAAATTAAATTACTTTACAAGTTAAAACGGAAGTGCTTTCGTCTTTAGGATTTTTAAAAATGCATATAAAACTTGATCTGCCAGCAAGCTTTTGCTTGTGTAAGTAGGTGGGACTGCTATAGACCCAGGAAGCTGGGGCTCTGCTCAGCTCGGGACAGAAGGACCTTGGGTAACCAAGGAGCTATTTTCTAGTCACATATTATTTCAAAGCACTTTATGTCTATTTACACAGCAAAGTCAAGAGCTAAAACCATGAAAGAATACTATTTCTCAAATATTTTGACATGACTCTGATAAGCTATTATCATTTAAATTTGTATGCACAGATTTTTTAAAAATCAGAGAGTTAAAACAGCACGTTATATGCAGGGGTTCTTTCTCTATTTGACGTTTACACTTTTAAAGAGCTTCTCTAGTACTTAACTGTATGTAGTCCGTATCTTTATAGAGAAGTCTTTGTCATTCTTAGCATAATTCCAAGTTTGTATATGTATAATAAGGTCTAATTTCTTACACATGAAAATATTTCTTCTGCATAAAAATGGTTAACTTGAAAATAAACAAAGTGTAGATGTTTAAAAATTAACCTTTCTGATTCTGCTCCGTGTTGGAATTAAGTGTTGTTTATGAAGAACTACAATCCTCTTTTAGTTTTACAGTTAAGTATTCATTCAGTATTAGCGTCTGCTTTCTGCCTTCCACACAGATGAGAAATCTGCTTTTGGATGAAGAAAACACGACATTAATAAAATACAATCAATTAACATTGAAGAGTGTGCTATAAGTCCTGGTGTCTAAAATGTTAACTATACATTCTGATTTTCATCAACATCAGGACATGCAAAATATTGTAAATATGGAAACTCAGCAGAGAGAGGGAGAGGGAGACAAGAGGAGGGATGAGGTGGGCATGGTGCTGCTCAGGCTTCCTGCTTCCCCAGAGTCTTTGATACGCTGTTATGCTTACCTTGAAAAGATCTGAAATGCCTGTACCCTTTAGCTTATCAAACTGGGTTCTGAAGAAACTGCATAGGAAATGCAGGTTTGATGGAAGTAAACAGAAATCCAGAAAGTGCTTACTGGGTCAATAAACTTTTTTTTTTTTTTTTTTTTTTTTTAATAGAGATGGGGTTTCTCCATGTTGGCCAGGCTGGCCTCAAGCTCCTGACCTCAGGTGATCTGCCCACCTCGGCTCCCAAAGTGCTAGGATTACAGGCATGAGCCACCGCACCTGGCCCAATAAACGTTTTTATGAAGCTTTTACCCCATGTGAAACTTTTATAAAGCTTTACCCCATGTAAAGACTTTTTGGCCAGGCGTGGTGGGTCACGCCTTTAATCTGAGCACTTTGGGAGGCCAAGGCGGGTGGATCACTTGAGCTCAGGAATTCGAGACCAGCCTGGCCCACATGGCAAAATCCTGTCTCTACTAAAAATACCAAAAAAATTAGTCAGGCGTGGTGGTGCACACCTGTAATACCAGCTGCCTGGGAGGCTGAGGCAGGAGAATCACTTGAATCTAGGAGGTAGAGGTTGCAGTGAGCTGAGATTGTACCACTGTACTCCAGCCTGGGCAACAGAGCAAGACTCCATCTCAAAAAAAAAAGACTTCTTTCCGGACAGACATTCAGAGGAAATGCTGAAACACATTGATTCTGATTTTTTTCAGCTATAATTTTTTTCTAATAAATTATTTGATTAATAGTTTTTGGAGAACAGATGGTGTTTGGTTACATGGATAAGTGCTTTAGTGGTGATTTCTGAGATGTTGGTGCGCTCATCAGCCGAGCAGTGTATACTGCACCCAATGTGTGGTCTTTTATCCCTCACCCATCCTCCCATCCTTCCCCGAGTCCCCAGAGCCCATTGTATCATTGTTATGGCTTTGCATCCTCATAGCTTAGCTCCTAACATACGATGTTTGGTTTTCCATTCCTGAGTTACTTCTTTTAGAATGACGGTCTCCAATCCCATCCAGGTTGCTGCAGATTACATTATTTCATTCCTTTTTATGGCTGAGTAGTATTCCATGGTACACATGTATCACATTTTATTTTCTTTTCTTTCTTTTTTTTTGTAGATAAGAGTCTTACTCTGTTGCCCAAGCTGGAGTGCAGTGGCACAATTCTGGGATTACAGATGCATGCCACCACACCTGGCTAATGTTTGTATTTTTAGTAGAGACAGGGTTTCACCATGTTGACCAGGCTGGTCTCGAACTCCCAACTGTGGGTAACGTCCCCCCATGGGTGCCGAGGAAGGAGAACTGTGCAGACCCCAGGCACAATTAGTGCCTGAAGTATAATTCACTGCTTATTTATATCTAGCTTATATATATAATCATATTTAGTCCCATATAATCTTTCTATATAATCATATAATAACTTACTGCTTACTATATCTAGCTTATATATATAATCATACTTAGTTTCATAATCTGTCTATATAACCAAATAATGGATGTAGTCAGAGCTGTACCAACACATTTAGTGCTGATTTATATAATCCTTTCATATAACCATATAGTAGTTTGTAGTAGGAGGAATGCCTAGAGCAGTCACAGAACAGAAGCAGTACATGGGAAAACAGCCAGACCAGGACAAGAACCAAAGACCCAGGCAGTGGCATCTCTGCCTGAAGGGGCATATGCTATATGGCAGGCTTGGAGCAACAGCTTCTCCTCCTGATAAGGAGTTGTAGTACCTTGCATCCAGTTCCATTGGAAAGTCGGCCTCAGGCCTGAGATCCTGCAAATAACCGAGGGAGAAGAACCCCTCCGGTGTGACCAGTCACAGCAGTTGCACACCCAGTCAGTCCTTTCTCGCTTCTGTGCTAGCTCAAATCATCCTCCCATAAATATCTTAAGAGAAAAGCACAAGTCTCTCAGCTCCCACTGCATTGACTTACAGTATCTTTCTATTAGAAACCCTTTGAAGTCTCCAGCCACCAGATAAGAAGTGTTGCGCATGACACCTGTTGCAAACAGTGAACTTCCTTGCCTCGGTGACCTCAGGGGGGTGGACCCCTTTTCTGTACATGACCCTTTACTACTGCAAATGGCATGGCCCCGTACTGTGCACGGCCCACCTCTCTGCCCAGGTGACATAATGGGGTGGCCCCCTCGATTGTGACTCATGTGATTATGTATGCCCTATCACTAAGCCTATAGATGATGCCCTCACAACCCTTCCAACCCTGCTTGGACCTAATAAATACAGATGCTTCTGGGCGTTCGGGGCCTTGCCAGTCTCTGCTCATAAGTGGCGTGGCCCCCTAAGTCCAGCTGCTCTTCACCAGTTCTTCAGTGTCCTGTCTCTTTACTTCTCAGATCCTGCACCTCAGCACAGCATAAAGGATACCCCACGACCCGGGGGGGCCAACAGCCCTACACCAACCTCAGGTGATCCACCTGCCTTGGCCTCCAAAAGTGCTAGGATTACAGGCATGAGCCACCACGCCCTGCCCATATACCACATTTTCTTTATCTATTAGTTGATTGATGGGCATCTGCGCTGGTTCCGTATTTTTGCAATTTCGAATTGTAGTGCTATAAACACGTGCGTACAAATGTCTTTTTCATATAATGACTACTTTTCCTCCAGGTAGATACCCGAAAGTGGAATTGCTGGATCAAATGGTAGTTCTAAATTTAGTTCTTTAAGGATATCTCCATACTGTTTTCCATAGTGGTTGTACTAGTTTACATTCCCACCAGCAGTGTAGAAGTGTTCCCTATTCACCACATCCACACCAACAACTATTATTTCTTGATTTTTAAATTATGGCCATTCTTGCATGAGTAAGGTGGTAGCGCATTGTGGTTTTGATTTGCATTCCCCTGATCATTGGTGATGCTGCGCATCTTTTCATATCAGATTCTGATTTTTAAAGCTGTGTCGATGTATTCATTCCCTAGATTTAAAATTCTAGGTATCGAGAATAATAACTTGTTTTAAAAGAGACAAGGTCTCACTCTGTTCCCAGGCTAAAGTGTAGGAGAACAAGAACGTTTTGATCTGCATTTCACTTGCAAGTAATTGACATTTTACTCTGACTAAATTTAGAAGGTATGTATAAATCGGTCGAGCAAAAGAGAAAGTATTGCAGGTCAAATGCATGGCCTTGACTCCACGTTATCAATGTTCCCAAGTTGCTTATTAAATATTAATTGAGATATAGGGTGAGATAAGCAAAGGTGACTTACCCATGATCATGATGAATACTGAAGTTGCCTTTTGTTTCCTTCAGTAACTAACAAAGGTATTTTTTTGAGCTGACTCTTCTGGGACCTCCGAGTTCTAGAAAACAACCCCCAGATTAGCATACAGGATAAAGAAACTAGAAATTCTTAAGAAGACTAAACACAAATATAGCACAAATGCCTTAAAAAGACATTAGATGAGATGAGGCTGGATACAGTGGCTCACGCCTATAATCCCAGAACTTTGGGAGGCCAGGGCAGGCGGATCAATTGAGGTCAGGAGTTCGAGATCAGCCTGGCCAACATAGTGAAACCCCATCTCTACCAAAAATTAGCTGGGCATGGTGGTGCCCTCCTGTAATCCCAGCTACTTGGGAAGCTGAGGTGGTAGAATTGCTTGAACCCAGGAGGCAGAGGTTGCAGTAAATCAAGATCATGAGGCCAGGCGTGGTGGCTCACGCCTGTAATCCAAGCACTTTGGAGGCCAAGGCGGGTGGATCACCTGAGGTCGGGAATTCAAGACCAGCCTGACCAACATGGTGAAACCCTGTCTTAAAAAAAAAAAAAAAAAAAAAAGATCATACCACTGCACTCCAGTCTGAGCAACACAGTGAGACTCTGTCTCAAAAAAAGACATTAGATGAAGAGATTTTGCACTCCGTGTTCGCTGCAGCACTATTCACAACAGCCAAGATGTGGAAGCAACCTAAGTGCCCATCAGCAGATGAGTGGATCGGGAAAATGTAGCATATACACACGATGGAATACTATTTAATCATAAAAACAAAATTTGGCTGGGCTCCGTGGCTCATGCCTATAATCCCAGCACTTCAGGAGGCCAAGGCAGGCAGATCACCTGAGGCTGGGAGTTCGAGACCAGCCTGACCAACGTGGAGAAACCCTGTCTCTTCTAAAAATACAAAAATTAGCCAGGCGTGGCAGCGTGCCTATAATCCCAGCTACTCAGGAGGCTGAACCCAGAAGGCGGAAATTGTGGTGAGCTAAGATTGTGCCATTGTACTCCAGCCTGGGCAACAAGAGCGAAACTCCACGTCAAAAAAAAAAAAAAAAAAAAAACCAAAATTATTTCATTTACAAAAATGTGGATGAACCTGGAGGACATTAGGCTAAGTAAAAGAAGCCAGGCACCGAAAGACAAATGCTGCCTGATCTCACTGACATGTGAAATCTAAAAAGTGTGGAACTCATAGAAGCACAGAGCAGAACAGCGGTTACCAGGGGCTGCTGGAGGGAGTGGATGGGGAAAGGGAGCTGTTGGTGAAAGGCACAAAGTTTCAATTAGACAGGAGGAAAAAGTTTTAGTGATCTATTGCACAGCACCATGACTATGGCTGATAATAATGTATTGTAGTTTAAAAAAAATTTTATGGAGACAGGTCTCCCACTGTTGCCCATTCCTGGCTTTAAGTGATCCTCCCACCTCAGCCTCCCAAAAGGCTAGGATTACAGGTATGACCCACTGTGCCCAGCCAATAATAATGTATTATATATTTAAAAATTGTTAAATGAATAGATGCTAAATCTTTCCACTACAAAGACATGTTAAATATGTGAGGTGATAGATACAGCTAGTTTAGTAATTCCATGACGTTATATACGTATCATAACATTGCACTGTACACTATAAATATATACAATTATTCTTTGTCAATTTAAAAAAGACCATAGGGCTGCACGCAGTGGACTGCAATCCCAGCACTTTGGGAGGCTGATGGGGGAGGATCACTTGAGCCCAGGAGTTTGAGACCAGCCTGGGCAACACAGGGAGACAAAAAATATACTAAAAAAAATTAGGCCAGGCGCAGTGGCTCACACCTGTAATCCCAGCACTTTGGGAGGCCCAGGCCAGGCGATCACGAGGTCAAGAGTTCAAGACCAGCATGGCCAACGTGGTGAAACCCCGTCTCTACTGAAAATGCAAAGATTAGCTGGGTGTGGTGGCTCGAGCCTGTAATCCCAGCTACTCAGAAGGCTGAGGTAGGAGAATCGCTTGAACTGAGGAGGCAGAGGTTGCAGTGAGCTGCCATCAACCCACTGCACTCCAGTCTGAGACAGAGCTAGACCCAATCTCAAAAAAAAAAATAGCCAGCGTGGTAACACACACTCAGTCCCAGATATTTAGGAGGCTGAGGTGGGAGGACCACTGGAGCCTGGGAGTTTGAGGCAGAAATAAGCCATGATGATCATGCCACTGTACTCTAGCCTGAGTGACAGAGTGAGACCCTTTCTCAGAAAATAATAAATAAATAAAACCTTAGGAAATGAATAAAATATAATGAAGTGACTGAATACAACTGCCATCCATCCATCCAACAAAGGCTTCTTCCCATTCACCTGTAGGGTCTCCTTTGTCTCTGATCTGGAAGGGCTTCTCTGTCTGCTTTACCATATGTGTTATAGCTTAACACTGGGCATCGGCTAACGCCCAGATATAACTGGCTCGTTGTCAGCCCTAACACAGACGGATGCAGTGAGCCCTATTGAAAACAGTGGTCAGTAGTTAAGCATCAGCAACTTTAAGTGCTGAGTTGCCTCGTTAGCCTTGTTAGGTGTCCCGATGGGGAAAAGAGAAGGGAGGGGAGAGTGGAGAGGTGAGGGGGGCGAATGAAGGGGAGATAATACCTGGAAAGACCCAGGTGCACTCTGTGGTGACCCCTGCTTGTAAGTAAGCCCACCTCCTCACCTCTTCCTGCCTGCGTGGCCTGTATTCCAGCCACGCCAGGATCCCTCACAGTTCCTCAGGGTCACCCAAGGGTGCTTCCAGGCCTCTGTGCTTTTGTGCATGCTGCTTCCTCTCTATGCAAATTGCCCATATATTTTACCATCTGACTTTTTTTATTTTTTGAGACAGAGTCTCGCTCTGTCACCCAGGCTGGAATACGGCGGCATGATCTTGGTTCACTGCAACCTCCGCCTCCCACGTTCAAAAGATTCTCCTGCCTCAGCCTCCCGAGTAGCTAGGATTATAGGCACACCACCATGCCTAGCTAATTTTTGTATTTTTAGTAGAGACGGGGTTTCGCCATGTTGGCGAGGCTGATCTGGAACTCCTGACCTTGGGTGATCTGCCTGTCTTGGCCTCCCAAAGGGCTTGGATTATAGGTGTGAACCACTGCGCCTGGCCACCATGCACCATGCTATGTATTTTATCTTACTCATTTAAAAACTTCTTTTTTTTTTTTTTTTGCACATGAGGCACCAAACACTTCCATGCGCCAGGACTCTGAGCCCTGCAGGTGCTATTTTCTCTGAAATAGGATCTCTTCACTACCCTCACTACAGTAGCAAGAAAATCTCAACATGCTACTTTGTCTTTATTTCTTTTTTTTTTTAATTTTACTTTAAGTTCTGGGGTACATATGCAGATGTTGCAGGATTGTTACATAGGTATACACATGGCATGGTGGTTTGCTGCCTCCATTCCCCCATCACCTACATTAGGTATTTCTCCTAATGTTATCCCTCCCCAATCTCCCCACCCCCTGCTATCCCTCCCCTAGCCCCCCACCCCCCAACAGACCCCAGTGTCTAAAAGGGATCTGCAGCCTTTATCAGCCTGTCACAAGAAGGGTGAAGAGCTGAGCCAGGTAACACCAACCATCTCAGGCCAGCAATCAGAATGGCCAGGCCCATGCAGCAGGCACAACGCCAAGCACAGTTTATGATAAGGTCTGCTCCCCACTCCCACCCTCGAGAGGAAGCTGGCCACCGCCAGGCAATGTGTTCAGCTGTGCTTCCTCCTACTCTCCCTTTTTTCTCCTTTGTCTATTTTTAAATTATTGGAGGTTTTCTTGAATAGTTTAAAAATCAAAATAATAAAAACAGGTGTAAACTGAGAAGTCCCACTTCCATGTCATCCCTCACGCCTCCTACTGGTACATTTATCTCATCTTTCCACTGTGTCCTGATACAAATATATATTCTTATTGCCATCCTCTTTCTTTTCTTCTTCTTCTTCTTTTTTTTTTTTTTTTTTTTTGAGACAGGATTTTGTTCTATCACCCAGGCTGGAATGCAGTGACTTAATCACAGCTCATTGCAGCCTCAAATTCCTAGGCTCAGCGATCTTCCTGCCCCAGCCTCCTGAGTGCCTGGGACCACAAGTGTGCACCACCATGCCCCACTAATGTTTTTAAAAACCTTTTTTGCAGAGACAGGGTCCAGGCTGGTCTTGAACTCCTGTGCTTAAGCAATCCTCCCGCCTTGGCCTCCCAAAGTTGTGGGATTACAGGCATGAGCCACTGCTCCTGACCATCCCCTTTCTTAGGTATGTGGAATGCCATATGAACCTTCGGTGTCTTCCATGTTTCTCAGTAATAAATCTGGAAATATTTCCACATTGCAGAGCACCTCATTCTGTTCTACGGCTGCTCAGAACTCCACCATGTGGGTAGACCACAGCTTATTCCCTCGGTTCCCTTCTGCTGGACACTGGGTGGCCTCCTATCATTTGCTATTGTAAAGCAATGCTGCAAAGAAAAACATGCCTATGCCATTCATACACATGCAGAAGTATCCGTGGGAGAGATTCCCAAAGTGACACTGCATAGTCAAAGCGTCAGTTCTTCGGTGATTTTTAGAAAACATTGCCAATTTCCTCGCCAGGAGGACTGAATCACTTCATGCTTCCTGGCAACCTGGGAGAGTGCCTGTCTCACAGCAAGGCTCTGAATTACGACCCTTGTCTGTAGCAACAGATGGCAAAGCCCTGGTGAAGCAGACAGGCTGCTCAGAACTTTACCCTGCTTCCTTACTGCAGAAATTAAGAATATTTATTCTATTTTATTTTTATTTATTTATTTATTTTTTGAGATGGAGTCTTGCTCATCTCCCAGATTGAAGTGCAGTGGCCCAATCTGGGCTCACTGCAACCTCCGCCTCCCGGGTTCAAGTGATCCTCCTGCCTCAGCCTCCCGAGTAGCTGGGATTACAAGCATGTGCCACCACGCCCAGCTAATTTTTTTGTATTTTAGTAGAGACAGGGTTTCACCATGTTGGTCAGGATGGTCTTGATCTCCTGACCTCGTGAACTGCTCTCCTCGGCCTCCTAAAGTACTGAGATTACAGGCATGAGCCGCCGTGCCCAGCAGAAATTAAGCATTTTTAAACAAAATTATTTGCTTTCTCTGTACCTAGCTGTACTCAGTACAAAGGCATGGGGGGAGGAGTTTGTAAAGTGTGTTGCCAAGTAAATCCCTGTTTTTAAAATTCTGTCTTCCCAACATCTCTAGAATCAGTTAATGCACCAGAAAATGTGTGATATCTGGAGCCAACAGTTTTTCCAATTAAATGATTTTCTGATTCTAGCTGTAGGATGTTGAGTAAGAAATTCAGTAATTTTTCCCTTCCTGTAATATGTAAGGTTAGAATTAGTTATCTCTTCTGGTTCTTTTTAGCTCAAAAATTCTTAACAAATTATTTTTTTGAGACAGGATCTTGCTCTGTTGCCCAGGCTGGAGTGCTATGGTATGATCATGTCTCACTGTAGCCTCGAACTCCTGAGCTCAAAGTCACATCTTCCTACCTCGGCCTCCTGAGTTGCTGGAACTATAGGTGTGAGCCACTACACTTGGCTAACTTTTTTTTTTCTGTAGCAATGGGGCCTTGCTATCTTGCCCAGGCTGGTCTTGAACTCCCAGGCTTAAGCAATCCTCCTATGTGGTCCTCCCAAAGAGCCAGGATTACAGGTGTGAGTCACTGTGCCTGGCTAATTTTATTTTATTTTTCTTAGAGAGGGTCCCACTCTATGGCCCAAGCTGCAGTACAGTGGTGTGATCATAGCTCATTGTAGCCTTGACCTTGTGCTCAAGCAATCCTTCTGCCTCAGCCTCCCAAGTACCTGGGACTACAGTCATACGCAACCACGTCCAGCTAATTTTAAAATTTTTTGTAGAGACAAGATTTTGCTATGTTGCCCAGGCAGGACTTGAACTCCTGGCCTCAAGTGATCCTCCCACCTTGGCTTCCCAAAGTGCTGAGATTATAGGTGTGAGCCACTGCACCTGGCCAGCTTTGTCTTTTTCAGCACGTTCCTATCAGTTCCATTCAAGGTAGGCCCTGAGAGCCCCCCGTGGCAGGTGCTCGGTGCTGCAGCCAGGGTGCCAAGGTGAAGGGTCCTGAGGCACTCACAGTGAGCGAGAGGGATGGATGCAGTCACCTGTCAGGTACCTGACATGCACGCTGATGGAGACAGATATGCACGTGCACATGCACGCATGCGCACACACACAGCCACACTAGCAGGACAAAAACGAGGGAGTGCTTGATTATATCTCAGGAATTTGACATAAAATCCTAAAGAGGTTAAGAGAACAGCTTGAAGCCGTGAGGACAAGGAGGAGCCATCTGTTGCTATAATGCTTGTTTGGAAAATGTGAATTTGGGCCGGGCAAGGTGGCTTATGCCTGTAATCCCAGCACTTTGGGAGGCCAAGTTGGGAGGACCACTTGAGGTCAGGAGTTCGAGACCAGCCTGGGCAACATGGTGAAACTCTGTCTCTACTCTACTAAAAATACAAAAATTAGCTGGGCGTGGTGGTGGGCGCCTGTAATTGTAGCTATTCAGGAGGCTGAGACAGGAGAATCACTTGAACCCAGGAGGCGGAGGTTGCAGTGAGCCAAGATCATGCCACTGCACTCCAGCCTGGCAACGGTGCGAGACCCTGTCTCAAAAAAAAAAAAAAAGAAAGAAAATGTGAATTTGTTCCAACACATGTGATGTGTTAGTGAACAATTTGAGCATAATGTGAGGTTTGTCCTCACATTATGTGCAGTTTTGTCCACCAGAAACACTAGATGAGCCGTACCCAGGTGCACGGCACCATGTAGGAGATACAAAAGCAGTGTGTTTCCAATCCCAGCACTTTGGGATGCCGAGGCGGGTGGATCACCTGACGTCAGGAGTTCCAGACCAGCCTGGCCAACATGGTGAAACCCTATCTCTACTAAAACTACAAAAAAATTAGCTGGGTGTGGTGGTGCATGCCTGTAAACCCAGCTACCTGGGAGGCTGAGACAGGAGAATCACTTGAACCCGGGAGGTGGAGGTTACACTGAGCCAAGATCATGCCACTGCGCTCCAGCCTGGGAGACAGAGAGAGACTAAGTCTCAAAAAATAATAATAATAATTAACTGGGCAGAGTGGCCAACACCTCCAATTCCAGCTACTCAGGAGGCTGAGGCAGGAGAATCTCTTGAACTTGGGAAGTGGAGGGAAGAGTGAGACTCTGTCTCAAAAATAAAATAAAATAAAATAAAAATAAACTGGCATGTAATCTTTATTTCATTGAAGGTCATGGATCCCATGAATTCTATTCAACAAATTTGGATTAAAATTATCTGCCCAACAAATCCGTGAGACAGAAAGTAGATTGTGGTAGCCAGTGGCTATGGAGAGAAGAGGATGGGGAGTGACTGCTAACGGGCATGGGGTCTCCTTTAGGGGGTCATGAAAATATTCTAGAATTAGATAGCGGTAGTGGCTGCACAATTTTATGAATTTTTTTGTCCCCCACCCCCACCGAAGATTATTTTTAAAAACCACGAATTGTATACTTTAGAAGGGTGAATTGTATGTAAATAATAAAATGTGAATTCTCTCTTTCTTTTTGGATATAGGTTCTCTATCCGTCACCCAGGCTGGAGTGTAGTGGCAAGATCACGGCTCGCTACAGTCTTGACCTCCCAGGATCAAGTGATTCTCCTACCTCAGCCTCCTGAGTAGCTGGGACTGCAGGTGCATGCCAGTGTGTCCAGCTAATTAAAAAAAATTGTTTTGTAAAGGTAGGGTTTCCCAGTGTTGCCCAGGCTGGTCTCAAACTCCTTGGCTCAAGTGAGCTGTCTGCCTTGGCCTCCCAAAGTGCTGAGATTACACATGTTAGCCACCACGGCTGGCCTATATCTCAATTAAAAATACATATTTTAAAGAAATAGCTGCCAAAGAATGACCAGAAAATTCATTAAAGTCCTCCCCAGACACAGGGGAAGAAGCAGCCTCACTGCATACATTTAAAGGGAGAGCTAAGCCCCAAAGTAGTTTTGTCACTAAAAACCTTCCTCTGCCCTGATATAAATGCAAGGGTTCACAAATGCCTCAGAGACAGCTTGTGAAGAAGAAATCTTCCTAAGAAACACCAGAGTCCAGCACAGTTTCCACTTTGAAAAGCTTATATGGCACACATTGTATACTTGGAAAAATGTCTATTTTTGGAGTCTGTTCTTCTTTAAGGTAATTTCTGCAATAACCTGTTTAGGCTCATGGCAATGAGCATGTTGATTCTAAAATGATTAATGTTCTAGTTTTGGATCTATTTGTGTCACATAGAAATTGCTCCAGGGAACTCTGAATCTAACAAAATACTAATCTGAAGACGGACTAAGCAAGAAATGCCATCAGAGAGTATTTCCTGAAACAAGGCAAAGATGTCTGCTCCTCTCCTTCTATTCCACACTGATCTGGAGGTCCTAGCCAGAGCAATAAGGGAAGAAAATGAAATAAGGCATAAATACTGGAAAAAGGAGCGAAATCGTTTCTATTCGTGAATGACATGATTGTGTAGAAAATCCTAAGGAATCTACAAAAACTCTACTAGAATAGATGAATTCAGAAAAGTGGCAATTTACAAAAATCAACTGTAGTTATGTGTATCATTAATAAACAATTTGAGAATGAAGTTTAAAATATCATGTATAACAGTATCAAGAAACAAAATACAGGTTGATTATCCCTAGTCTATAAATCCAAAATCTGGCTGAGTGTAGTGGCTCATGCCTGTAATCCCAGCACTTTGGGAGGCCAAGGTGGGCAGATCACCTGAGGTCAAGAGTTCGAGACCATCCTGGCCAACATGATAAAACCTGGTCTCTACAAAAATACAAAAAGTAGCCGCATCCGGTAGTGCTTGCAGAATCACTTGAACCTGGCAGGTGGAGGTTGCAGTGAGCGAAGACTGCACCACTGCCCTCCAGCCTGAGCGACAGAGTCACACTGTCTCAAAAACAAAAACCCAAATTTTGGATTTTTGGATCAGGAATGCTCAACTGTAAGGATATAATGCAAATATGCCTAAATCAAAAAATACCTGAAATCTGAAACATTTCTGGTCCCAAGCATTTTGGATAAAAGGTACTCAACCTAGGCCACGTGCAGTGGCTCATGCCTGTAATCCCAGCACTTTAGGAGGCCAAGGCGAGTGGATCATAAGGTCAAAAGTTCGAGACTAGCCAGGCCAATATGGTGAAACCCTGTCGCTATTAAAAAGACAAAAATAACAAATAAATAAATAAATAAAAATAATAAAAAGACAAAAATTAGCCTGGTGTGGTGGCACATGCCTGTAATCCCAGCTACCCGAGTGGCTGAGGCAGGAGAATCGCTTGAACCTGGGAGGCAGAAGTTGCAGTGAGCTGAGGTCGTGCCATTGCACTCCAGCCTGGGTAACAAGAGAGAAACTCTGTTTCAAAAAAAAAAAAAAAGATACTCAACCTGTGTTAGAGATAAATTTAACAAAAGACATACCAGATCTTTACAATGAAAATGCAAAATATGGTCGAAAGAAATGAAGAAAGACCAAAATAAATTGAGATATACTCTGTTTACAGATGTTAGTTTTCCTCAGTTGTCCTTGAATCTATTGATTCAAGAAACCCACAATACTAGCCAGGCGTGTTGGCTCACGTCTATAATCCTAGCACTTTGGGAGGCCGAGGTAGGCGGATCATCTGAGGTCAGGATTTTCAGACCAGCCTGGCCAGCATGGTGAAACCCCATCTCTAATAAGTACAAACGTTACCCAGGTGTGGCAGCATACGCCTGTAGTCCCAGCTACTCGGGAGGCTGAGGCAGGAGAATCACCTGAACCTGGGAGGTGGAGGTCGCAGTGAGCCAAGATCACTCCACTGCCCTCAAGCCTGAGTGACAGAGTGAAACTCAGTTGCAAAAAGAAAAAAGAAAAAAGAAAGAAAACCACAATACCAAGAGGGCATTTTTCAAAAAAAATAGACAAGTTGATTCTAAAATTGATATGGATTTGCAAAAGACCTAGAATAGTCAAAGCAATTCTGAAAAAGAAAAACAAAGCGAATAATGTATACTACACAATTTCAAAACTTTCTATAGCATTATAATGATCAATATGATGTGGTATGAATATAAGGAAAGACAAATCAACTGAAATGACCAGAATCCAGAAATAGCCCCTAGCATGTAAGCTCAACTGATATTCAACAAAAACGGCAAAAATAATTCAGTGGTGAAAGACAGTCTTATTAACAAAGAGTGCTAGAACTGGGTATGTGTATGGAAAAAAACCCATTGATTCTAACTTTATCCCACACACTAAAATAAGTCAAAATGAACCACAGACCTAAACATAACTAGAAAATTTCTAGAAGGAGAAAAGAATCACAACCTTAGGATAGGTTTCTTAGGACATAAAAACACCACTTAAAAAAAAAATGTTAAGCTCAAAGTAATCAAAATTTAAAATTTCTGCTTTTTAAAAGAAACTGTTAAGAAAAAGAAAAGGCAGGCCAGGCACAGCGGCTCATGCCTGTAATCCCAGCATTTTGGGAGGCTGAGGCAGGAGGATTGTTTGAGCCCAGGAGCTTGAGACCAGCCTGGGCAACACTGTGAGACCCCGTCTCCACAAAATATAAAAACACCAGCTGGAGAGATCCAAGATGGCCGCGTAGCAGCAGCTCAGGAATGTAACTCCCAGTGAAAGCGCAGAGAGCCAGTGGACGTCGCACTTTCAGACGAACTTTTGTTGCCCACAGACCAGGAGATTCCTGGCAGAGGAGCCACACGGGTCGCCAGCGTGACTCTTTTGGCCGGCGTGGCGCTTCTCGGTGCGGAGCATACAGGACTCGGTGCCCTTTTAGTCCGGCTCGGCTGGTCCCATCCCCACAAGGAGAACAGCAATTGGAAGCGCTGAGGACTGAGAGTTTCACAGCAAGCACAGCCGAACCCGGGAAGGTCCAGCTCTGTGGGGAATGGGCATCCGCCAAAGGAAAACTAAGAAACAGAAAAACTTCATCACCGGGCGGAGTGAG
>CAUYQU010062837.1:0-23254 GCA_963574635.1 Cheracebus regulus
GTAATTGCATAAGCATTTTACAGATTTAAATGAAATCCTGAGCAATAGAGCAAGATTTTCGTTCTCTCTCCCTCTTTCTCTTTCTTTTTTCTCTTTTATTCTACTTCTTTCTCTCTCAAAAAAAAAAAAAAAGAAAAGAAATAATTATTTCAATTTCTGGATTTTTATCATTTCATTTCTAGATTTGCATAGGCATGCTTCTGTTGGGAAATATGCTCAAAAAAAAAAATTCTGTGATGCTCTCTACATTTATCTTAATTATATTTGAATGATAAATAGCAGATTGGTTTGATTCATATTCTTTGGTAAGCAAGGACACCACTCAATAACTATAGGTAGACATAACATCAATTTGTCTGGCAAGGCAGCCAGTTACAAAGATTTTGAAACCTATAGACCAACAGTCTCCAACCTCTTGACACCAGGGACCAGTTCTGTGGAAGGTGATTTTTCCACAGATGGCAGGGTAGGGGACGTGGATGGTTTCATCAGGCATCAGATTCTCATAAGGAGCATTTAAGATCCCTCACATGGGAATTTCACAATAGAGTTCGCCCCCCTATGAAAATCTAACGCAGCTGCTGATTGGACAGGAAGTAGAGCTTAGGCAGTAATGCCAGCAGTAGAGAGTGGCTGTAAATATAAACGAAGCTTTACCTACTAGCTCGCTACTCACATCCTGATGTGTGGCCTGGTTCCTACCAGATCATGGACCAGCATTGGTCTGCGGCCCGGGGACTGGGGACCCCGGCTAGAAACAATACTTTGAAAGGGGCAGAAAATAGGCAAAATGAAGCCAGGTATAATGGTAGGCTGGAAAAATCATTTAATCTACTTTTGTTTTTCTTAGAGTTCGTCTACATCATTGCTAAAAGTATACTTTCTTTTAAACAGAAATTCATTTGTGACATCTTGGCCATGTTTCATTGAATGCAGTATCTTTAGTACTAATAATAAATCTTTAAATAGCAATTTATAGTTTAGAAAATACTTCTTACGTATGTTATTTTTCCTATAACTTATTTTTTTCCTGGACGAGACTATTAAACTCTTTTGGTAGATGAAAAATTGAGGCCAAGAAAATTTAGATGAGTAAACATCATAGAGCTAAGTGAAAAAAATACAATTCTTCTATGTAAACCAAACCTAATTCTTTTACTTCTTCTTGTCTTTAAGTTGAAGAAATACAATTAATTAGTTCTTGATCAAACTACATTTGTCCTTGTAAACTTTTACTACTCACATTTTAAAATACTTAAGTAACACTTTATGAAATTTCAGAGTTCTTCTTGCATGTACTACCTGACCTTGATCTGAGTTACTAAGAAAAAACATCAGCATGCTTCCAAATCAGCCCACAAATGGACTGCAGCTGTTTCACTTGTGCTCCCATCATCTGGTGAAGGATGTAATTACTATCACCATAAACAAGCAGTTATAATTTATTACAGATTAACATAGGCTATGTCCTATAAACATAAGTTTATTTACACAGATTTTATAATGTGTGATGCCTTTTAATATACAGTACATTATCATATTTTAACTCCATAATAAATTTAGAAGTAAAAACAAAGGGCACTTTGGTCGCTATTTTATATATGAGGGAAATGAGACCAAGACAAATGATGTGGTGTTTTGAGAATATCAAGTTAGAAATTCAAACTTAGTATTTTTCAGACTTGTTTTGGTGTACCACAAAACAAAACAATACAAAAAACAGAAGATTTACTCTTCTGACAGAAAATTAATATTGACAACAATCTAAATTACTCTCAAATATGTCTAAAACTACAAAATATTAAACTAGGAGAAGAAAATGAAAAGTGAACTAGACTAAAAATTTATATAGAAAGAAAAAACAAAAAATAACGCAAAATATAGAATTAAAGAATAAATTTACTGTCTTAACTTTTTATTGTAAAAATATTACCACCTTTCAATGATGATTTAAATTGAGCAGATGACACTATAAAACATAAACAGCTAATATTATAATATTCAAATGAATAATTTAATCCATTCAATGTTTAACACTGATTTTTGATGCTGTATATGTCATCAAAAGGAAACCTTTTGATCAAAACTGGCTTGTGTTACATAAAATATTTATATATTTCTGATACCTTCTTCCTTCTTAAGAAATCTGTCCATAAATTTTTTCCTCAGAAGCCAGCTTCTACTGCTGTATTAAATTTTTATCTAGAAAGTTAAAGTTTTATAAGGTTTAAGATTATAAAATATTAAAATTAAGGTTCAATTTCTAATATGTTCAGTTAAAAAAGTGAGCTGAGGTTTGCCTTTTTAAAAAACTCTGACTCATTTCTTCATAAAGAGTATAAGAACTGAAATATATTGCATTTCAGCAATTCCCCTCAGGACAAGAGTGGATGACTGATTTCCCTTTTATGTGTCATATTTGGTATGCTAAAATTCAGAGAAAATAAATATTAATCTGACCATTTTCTACACAGATTTAGATTACAAATTTCTTATATCTGAGTTTAATTATGGCAATGCAAACTTCTACTTCTGCATTCTAAAAGTATTTTAAATCATGATCAAAAGATAAGTGTTAACCTGGTAATTGTTACCTATTATAACATAAATATAACATGCTTTTATGAGAGCAACTTTGCAATATTATCTGCCATATACTTTTTAACACTTGAGTGACACTTTACCATTTTGTAAGTGTTTTTATATGCATTAACTAATTTTGTGGTAATAATTATCCCTGGGAAAGTAAATTGAATCTCATTTTTCATAGCGAATTGGAGCAGATAAGTACCTCTTTCTCTAACTTAGAATATTAAAAAGAAATTAGCATTACAGACTAGAAGGAGGTCATTTGGGCTCTAATGCCAGATTTGGTTGGAATATTATATGTGTCACTGGGAACACAGATTTGTACAAAAATAGATGTGTGTGGTGCAAAATTAGAATAGTTTACAAAATAATCATTAAAATGTTTTCAGACAAAAATTTGAGGACTTGTTATTCTTAATATTGTATAGTGTTGAGATTTTATGAAATTTTATTTAATTATAATTAGTAATATCATGTGTTTCCAATAACAAAAACCTCACAGGATGACCATTTGATCACAATTATTTTTCTGTGTATACTTTGCACATGAAAATGAATGACAGATGGTTACATCAATTATTGATAGTTGCCTTCAGCTTATCAGGTTTTACTTACAATGAGAGAAAATCTTAGTGTTATTCTAGAGTTCTTTCTGCATAATGTTCATATACATTAATATTTACTTTGGAAAAAACAATGCACCACATAATTTTATTCACCATAAATAAATGCATGGACATTTCCTATTAAAAGGCAAGCACTTTATGTAGACCCTTTATGGATCAAATTTAATTCGATAGAAAGAAGAAATGTCCAACACTGACATCGTCAAAAGGAGACGTGGGGCACATGATAAAGCAGCTGCAGGAGAATTCCTAGGACTAGATGTGTGTATGACTCAGTAATATTGTGGGTCATTCCAACTTGTGATTTATGATTCTATGTGTCCTTACTGACATTATGGAGTGATTACCAGTTTGTTCTGCCAACTTTTCAAAGATGATGGTAGATTGCTAAGGAAGTACTTGTTATCAGCATTGTTTCATTGTGGACTACAGGAAAATAATCCTAAATTGAGAATTGAAAATAAAGATTTTTTTTTCCATCTTTGGTTTTATAAAAAAGCTTTTGTTTTTGTTTGTCAAACTCCATTAAGGTGCATTTTATAAAGTATTTCTTATTCTTAAATATGAGAAATATTTTTAATATTTCAGAAACCTCGATTCCCTAATATTTATCTTAGATCATTACTTTCATAGCTGTGAAATAGGCCATTGCAGTTCAATTCTGTTCCAATCGGAATCCAAATTCCTGGTAAGTAGCATGAATTCGGATAAACAGAAACTGTTAATCAGAAACGGAATTCACAATTAATGAAGCCACAGTGAAAATATTAGTTAGGTCTCTTGTCATTGTAGTATATTTATTAATCTTTTAAGGAACAAATCATCCTACTAATCATGAAACATCCAGATAAAACCATTACTTTTCCCCTCTATAAACTGATGAGAAACAAACAAAAAAAGTTTATTTCTATCATTTCTCCAGTATTTGTGACAAGCCTTCGAAGCATGTAAATTCCAAAGAAAGAGACATCTTCTGTGATAATAGCTAAGCTATAAGAAAAAAAACCTTATCTTTTATCTTCCAAATTTTGGAAATCACTTTCAAACTGAGGCCTTCTGAATTTTGAAGATGTTACTTAAAATTTGATTTTAATAAAATTCCATATTTTAATATTAATTTTTAATATATCTGGAATAGCTAATTCTGTGTGCCCCTATTTACTGATAAACTATTAAAATATATTTTTTTACAAAAGTTTTAAAAATTTCCCCTTAAAAGAGAAAACAAATTTAATTCAGATTGTTTTGTTCCCTCTAAAACAGGCTCTCCTTTTCTCTCTCACATGCACATACATAGGCCTTAAGTTGATTTCAACATGATTAGGGGAAGGAGACACAAAAACAAGTGCAAAGACCTGTTCTTTAATACAGAGAATATAAGAAGATGGATTAGACATTTTGAATATTATCTTCCAAATGATTTATTATCCTTTTTTATATCTATGATAAATTGATTGTGATATTCACAATTGCCAAGATATGAACTCATGAAAAAGTTCCTGAGTGGGAAAAAACAGATAAGTATACGACTTCCAGACATGTATATGATGCAGAATGTAATTGTTGCAATAAATCTACCAAACAAAAATTTGTGTATGCAGAGAAATAGACTTCAGACTATGTGTAAATGGTCAAATTTAACTGTAGTCTTAAAGGAAACATACAGAGTTTCAAAAAATAAAATATAGGGCCAAGAAAACACAAATATAGTAGATCTTATGAATAGACCATATGGAAATAGTTATTTAACTGCAGGACCTTTCCAGGAAATGTAACATTTAGATTTGAGGGAGTCTTAAATGGCAAGTGAGTAATATGAGATGTGAAAGATAAGTTTGAGCAGATCTAGAGAGCATAATATGTGGCTTTAAGGAATTTACTCTTAGGAATATAGGCAATGGGAAAGACAAACAGCTCTGTGAGGAAGTGAAAATAAGATATGTGATTTAGAAACAATTCAAGAGACTTTTTGTTGGGAAAATATTTTAGCAGAAAAAGTTTGTAAAACACAGAGAAATAAGGAAATTAACTGTAAAATTCTTATGGATATCTATTTAAAACAATGGATCAAAGAATAAGAAAAAGAGTGGTAAAACATTTCTGTGATAAAAGGAAGTAATGATGAATTTAGTATGAAGGTAAAAAAAATGGATCTTTAATAAATAATCTTCAAAAACTGTGTATTGGCTATTTGATTTCTATTGCTGTAAACCTCTCTATAAGATTGCAGAATCACATGACCAGACTAATTGTCTATACATGTTTATACTTGCCTTGCAAGCTAGTTTTGGCAGGCACAAGAAAGTCATACTATATTACGATTTCCCCAACTACCAATCTCAACCTGCCTGCTTCTTCTTACTGTCCAATAGGGAATGCCTATACCTACTTACTTCCTGCTACCATAGTCACAAAGGCATGAAGTCCCAGTTCTTCAGTCTGTATCCTGATCCTGAATGTGACAGGTTTTGTGTGGCCTTTGATGGCATGTTGTTCCTCTCATTTCTGGGAGAAATGTGAGTATTAAAAACAATCTTTTAATGGGATTAGCTCCTCTGTCGCTTTGTTCAGTTACATTTATAAATCAAGAAAAAGCCAGGGAAGAAAATTCCTTGACATTTACCATATATTACACACTGTGCTAGTTACATACATTGCCTCATTTTCATTTAGAGATCATGGTAGGAGACAGTAATGAAATACTATTATCTCAATTTTGTGTAGGAAACATTATAAGAGATACCTATCTTGGTAAACTTTAAATATCACAAATTGGGTTTTTTATAGATTAAATAAACTCATCTCTGTTTTGGACTTTAATTTGATGTAAATGTCCAGTAGGCACTATTATGTTTTTAGAGGTTTGTCAGTTATGTCTGTGAGAATCATCCTCTGCATGTGGCAGTAGTTAATTTTTCATTGCTTTATACTAGCCCAATGGATAAGTATGTCACATTTGATTTTATCCATTCTACTGTTTATGGATATTTGTTTTCAGTTTAAATTATTACAAATAATATTGTCATGAACATTCTTTTTATATGTTTAGGTTCATAAGTACTAGTGACTAGCCCCCAAGAAACAGAAATATGTAAGCTTTCAAACAGAGAATGCAAAATAGCTATTTTGATAAAGCCAAACAAAATTCAAGATAACACAGAGAAGGAATTCAGAATCGTATCAGATAACTGAACAAAGTGTTTGCAATATTTTAAAAAAATAGTCAAATAGAAATTCTGGACCTGAAAAACTCAAATGAAAAAAAGTGTGGCACATATACATCATGGAATACTACGCAGCCATAAAAAACGATGAGTTTGTGTCCTTCATAGGGGCATGGATGAATCTAGAAACCATCATTCTCAGCAAACTGACACAAGAACAGAAAACCAAACACTGCATGTTCTCACTCACAGGTGGGTGTTGAATAATGAGAACATGTGGACACAGGGAGGGGAGCGTCATACACTGCAGTCAGTTGGGGGTGCTAAAGGAGGGACAGTGGGTGGTAGAGAGGATTGAGAGGGATAATGTGGGGAGACATACCAGATATAGGTGATGGAGGGATGAAGGCAGCAAACCACCTTTCCAGGTATGTACCTATGCAACAATCCTGCATGATCTGCACATGTACCCCAGAACCTAAAGTAAAATTTAAAAAAAAGAAAAAGAATGCATGAGAATCTCCTAACAGCAAAACTGTCAAGTGTAAGAGAGAATTAGTGAGCGTGAAGACAATGTATTTGAAAATACACAGTCAGAGGAGACAAAAGAAAAAAACAATAATAAAAGGAAACATATCTGAAAGAACTAGAAAATAGCCTCAAAAAGGTAAATCTAAAAGTTATTGGCCTTTGGGAGGAGATAGAGACAGAAATTGGGATTAAAAAATTTATTCAGAGAGGTAATAACCAAAAATTTTCCAAACCTAGAGAAAGATACCAATATTAAACTACAAGAAGTTATAGGACACGAAACAGACTTATGCCAAAGAAATTATCTCAAGACATTTATTAATCACACTCCCAAAGGTCAAGGATAAAGAAAGGGCCCTAAAAGGAGCAAGAGGAAAGAAACTTAAGAAGGAGCTGCAAATACATCCAGCAGCAGATCTCTCAGTGGGAACCTTATAGTCCAGGAGAGGCCAAATGACACATACTGATGTACTAAAGGAGAAGATATTTTATCCTAAAATGTTATATTCAATAAAAATATCCTTCTAACATTAAGAAGAAATAATATTTTCCAGGCAAATAAGCTGAGGGATTTCAATGCTAGACCCATCCTAAAAGAGGTGCTAAATGGAGTTCTTCAATTTGAAATAAAGGATGTTAACTAGTAATAAGAAATCCTCTGAAGATACAAAAGTCAATGGTAACAGTAAATATACAGACAAATACAAAATATTGTAACACTAAGATTGTGTTAACTAATAATATCTTGAGTAGGAAGATTAAAAGACAAACCTATTAAAAATAATGACTACAGCAACTTTTTAAGACAGATAGGATAAGATATAAATAGAAACAATAACATTTAAAAAGCGGTGAGTATGTAGTAAAACTGTGGAATTTTTAACAGTTTGCTCTTTGTTAAATGGTTTGTTTTTGCAATAAGTGTTGTCATCACTTCAAAATAATGGGTTATAAGATTTTGTTTGCAGGTCACTTTATAACCTCAAATCAAAAAAACCTACCACATGTGCCCAAAAATATAAAAATCAAGAAATTAAATTATACCACCAGATAAAAATCACTTTCAACACAAAGGAAGAGAGAAAGAGGAAAAAAGACCAGAAAACAAATAATAAAACTAAACAGCACTAGTAAGTCCTTACTTATCAATAATAACATTATATATAAATGGACTAAACTTCAATCAAAAGATATACAGTGGCTAAATGGATACAAAAAAACAAAAACAAACAAAACAACCACCAATATGCTGCCTACAAGAAATACACTTCACCTATAAAGACACACACAGACTGAACATAAAGCGATGGAAAAAGATATCCTGTGGAAATGGAAAGCAAAAAAGACCAGGAGTAAATACACTTATATCACGTAAAATATAAGATAAAAGTGATACAAAGAGACAAAGAAGGTCATTATATAATGATAAAGGGGTCAATTCAGCAAGAGGATATAACAATTGTAAATATATATGCACCCAATACTGGGACACCCAGATAGATAAACAAACATTATTAGAGCTAAAGAAAGAGACAGATTCCAATACAATAAGAGCTGGAGACTTCAACATCCCACTTTCATCATTGGAAAGACCATCCAGAAAGAAAATAAACAAA
Organism: Cheracebus regulus; assembly: GCA_963574635.1. Classification (NCBI taxonomy): domain Eukaryota; kingdom Metazoa; phylum Chordata; class Mammalia; order Primates; family Pitheciidae; genus Cheracebus; species Cheracebus regulus. The sequence continues at coordinate 8,527 of CAUYQU010062837.1, forward strand.
CATCCAACTTAATCTGCACTATAGATCAAATGGAACTAATATATATTTGCAAAGTATTTCATCCAATGGCTGCAGAATACATATTCCTTTCCTCAGCACATGAATCATTCTCAAAGATAGATCATATGATCAGCCACAAAACAAGTCTTAAAACATTCAAAAAATTGAAATTCTATCAGGTATCTTCCCTGAACTCAACATAATAAATTAAGAAATCAACAACAAAATGAACTTTGGAAACTATACAAATGCATGGAAATTATTTATTTATTTTAGAAGAAAATTCCAAATGTTTTATAATCTTACAGTGGGGAAGATACTCCTAAGATTGCACAAAAAAAGCATGAGCCATAAGGGAAAAAAACTAATGACCAATATCAATTTTAGATGCCTGGCTTAAAGAAAAAAATACACAGGAAGTCAAAGACAAATGACAGGAAAAAGAAAAAACACATGGAAATTAAACAATATGCTCCTGAATGACCAATTGGTTAATGAGGAAATTATGAGATAAATTTTTAAAATTTCATGAAAAAGGAAACACAACATACAAAAACCTGTGAAATATAACAAAGGCAGTTCTAAGAGGAAATTTTATTTTAATAAGTAACTGTATATAAAATTGATAAACCACTTATCAATTCATTTTAAAGGATTAGAAAATCAGGAGGAAACCAAACCCAAAATTAGTAGAGGAAAATAAATAATAAATATCAGCACAGAAATAAATTAAAATGTAACATAAAATACAAACTATCAAAAAAATGAAGTTAGCTGTTTGAAAAGACAAACTAAATCAACAAACCTTTAGCCATGTAAGAAAAAAGAAAGAGGAAAGACTCACATAAGAGATAAAAAAAAGACATTACAAATGATAATGCAGAAAGCAAAGGATCATTACCGACTGCTGTGAGCAACTATTTATCAATATCTTTGAACACATAGAAATAATGAATAAATTTCTACACACATACAACTTACCAAGATTGAACCATGAAGGAATCCAAAACCTGATCAGACCAATAACAAGTAATGAGATTGGAGCTGTAATAAAGTGTTTCCAGCAAAGAAAAGCCTAGAACCTGATAGTTTCACTGCTGATTTTTATGAAACCTTTCAAGAATTAACATACTTCTACTCAAATAATTCTAAAAGCTACAGAAGGAGGGAATACTTCCAAACTCATTATATGAGGCCAATATACTCTAATACCATAATCAGACCAAGACACATCAAAAAAAAAAAAAAACCAAAGAAAAAGAAAAGGCCAATATCTCTGATGAATATTGATGCAAAATCCTTAATAAGTTATGAGCAAAGCAAATATGACAACACATTAAAATGACCATTCACCATGACCAAGTGAGATTTATCTGAACATGTACAAATCAATGTGATACATCGTTATCAACAGAATAAAGGACAAACACCATATGATAATTTTAATTGATGCTGACAACTTATATGATAACATTCACATCCCTTCATGAAAAGAAAAACTTTAAAAAATGAGTGTAGAAGGAATATACCTCAACACAATTAGAGCCATATATGACAGACCCACAGCCAGTATGGGGAAAAACTGAAAGTTCTTCCTCTAAGATCTGGAACAAGACAAAGATGCCAACGTTCACCACTGGTATTTAGCACAGCATTAGAAGTGCTCTCTAGAGAAATCAGACAATAAAGAGTATCCAAATTAGAAAGGAAGAAGCCAAATTATCCCTGTTTGCAGAGGATATGATCTTATACTTGTAAATACCTAAAACTTCCACCAAAAAAGAACTATTATGATTGATACATTCAGTAAAGTTGTAGGATTCAAAATCAGCATACAAAAATCATTGGCATTTCTGTATGCCAAGAGTGAACAATCTGAAAAAGAAACAAAAAAGTAATCCCATATATAGTAGCCACAAATAAAATATTTTTCAATAAACTTAACCAAAGAAGTGAAAGATATCTATAATGAAAAGTACAGATAACTGATTAAAGAAATTGAGGACATCCAATATCGAAAAATATTGCATGTCCATGGATTGGAAGAATTAATATTTTAAAAATGTACTATACAAAGCAATCTTTATATTCAACATGATCCCTATAAAATATCAATGATATTCTTAAAAGAAAGAGAAAAAATAATCCGAAAATTTTTATGGAACCATAAAATAGTCAGAATAGCTAAAGCCATCCCAAGCAAAAAGAACAGAACTGGACTGATTTCAAATTATACTACAGAGCTATAGTAACCAAAACAACATAGTATTGTCATAAAAACAAGCACATAGACCAATGGGACAGAATAGAGAACCCAGAAATAAATCCATATGTCTACAGCAAACCTGTTTGTATCAAAGGTGCCAATACTATACACTGGGGAGAAGACAGTCTCTTCAACAAATGGTGAGGGAAAACTGGATATTCGTGTGCAGAATAATAAAGCTAGACTCATATCTCTCAAAATATATTAAAACAAAAACGGATTAACTACTAAAATTCAGACTATGAAACTGCTACAGTAAAACATTAGGGACAATCCAAGACAGTGGAGCGGACAAATATTTCTCTTTTTTCTGAGATGGAGTCTCACTCTGTCAGCCAAACTGGTGTACAGTGTCATGACCTTGGCTTACTGCAAGATCTTCCTCCTGGTTTCAAATGATTCTCGTGGCTCAGGCTCCCAAGTAGATGGGATTACAGGGATGCATCGCTATGTCCAGCTAATTTTTAAGAGATGGCATTTCATCATGTTGGCCAGGCTGGTCTCAAACTCCTGACCTCAAGTGATCCACCTGCCTTGGCCTCCCATACTGCCGAGATTATGGGTTTGAGCCACTGCACCTGGCTAGGCAAATATTTCTTGAGTAATACCTCATAAGCACAGGAAACCAAAGCAAAAATGGAGAAATGGGATCATACTGAGTTGAAACATTTTTGCACATCAAAAGAAACAATCTACAAAATTAAGAGCTACCCCACAGGATGGAAGAAAATATTTGCAAGTTATCGGTATTAGTCCATTCTTTCATTGCTGTAAATAACTACCTGCAACTGGGTAAGTCTATTAAAGAATAGATGTTTAATTGACTCACAGTTCCAGGGACTGTACAGAAAGCATGGCTGAGGAGGCCTCAGGAAACTTATAATCATGGCAGAAGGCAAAGAGGAAGCAGACAAGTCTTACATGGATGACTTAGACTTAAAAGGAGGAAGAAAGAGCAGGAGGAGGTGCTACACATTTTGAAACAACTGGATCTGGTGAGAACTCACTATCATGGGAACAGCAAAGGAGAAATCCACCTCCACAACCGAATCACATCTCAACGGGCCCCTCCTCCAATAGTGGGAAGTATAATTCGACATGAGATTTTGGCAGGGACACAAATCCAAACCATATCACTATCCATCAGATAAAGGATTAACAAGACAGAGAATACATAAGGAACTCAGAAAACTCAATAGGAAAAAAATCTAATAATCAGATCAAATATGGGCAAAATATCTGAATAGACACTTTTCAGAAGAAGATACACAAATGGAAACAGGTTTATGAAAAGATCTTAACATCACTGATCTTAAGAGAAATGCAAATCAAAACTACAATGAGATATCATTTCTCCCCAGTTAAAATGGCTTTTATCCAAAATATAGGCAATAGCAATTGCTGGTGAGAATGTATAGAAAGAGAAACCATTGTACCCTGTTGTTGGGAATGTAACTTAGTACAACCACTATGGAGAACAGTATGCAGGTTCTGAAAAAAACTAAAACTAGCATATGATCTAGCAATCCCACTGCTAGGTATGTGCCAAAAAGGAAGGAAATCAGTATTTCAAAAACACATCTGCCCTCCCATGCTTATTGCTGCGCTATTTACAATAGCCAACATCTGGAAGCAACTTATTCGTCAACAAAGAGACAAAAAAAAAGTGTGGTACATATAGGCCAGGTCTAGTGCCTCATGCCTTTAATCAGAGCACTTTGGGAGGCCAAGGCAGGTGGATCACTTAAGGTTAGGAGTTTGAGACCAGCCTGGTCAACATGTTGATACCCCGTCTCAACTAAAAATACAAAAAAATTAGCCAGGTGTGGTGGAGGGTGCCTGTAATCCAGCTACTTGGGAACATAAGGCAGGAGAATCGCTTGAACCTGGGAGGCGGAGGTTGTAGTGAGCTAAGATCACATCACTGCACTCCAGCCTAGGCAAAAGGAGTGAAATTTAGTCTCAAAAAATAAAAAGTGGTATATATAACTAATGGAGTACTCTTCAGCTATTAAAAAATAAAGAAAGAAAATGAGATCCTGTCATTTGTTACAACATGGATGGAACTGAGGAACACTATGTTAAGAGAAGTATGCCAAGCACAGAAAGACTAACTTCAGACATTGTTACTCATTTGTGGGAGCTAAAATTAAACAGCTGATCTCAAGGAGACAGAGAATAGGCTTGGAAGGGTAGTTGGGGGAGGGAGAAGTGGGGATGGTTATCTCAATCCCCACTTCTATAATATATCCTCTAATCGCTGAATTTATGAATCAAATTTTCTGTTAGTAATCATCACAGTTTACAGGGTAGAATTCCGGCACATCTTTTGTTAGATTGATTGTAATTTAATCTACTGGAATTCATTTTAGAATGTAGCCACACAGGAGTCACAATTAAAAGCCTTGAGTTTTGTCCTTATTCCCTCCTCCTTAATAGTTCTAAATTCCATTTTTTTTTCTGACTAGTAACATGAGATTTCTAAAATTTTCTTTGATTTTAGGTTCAAATGGCTTTTTACTGCTTTATTGGAGTCACTGCCAATATATAAGCCATATATTAATCAGCAATTCCCTTAAGTTAATAAGTGTCAGCAGCATATTAGGCTCACTCTCTTTATTTCCCTTTATCCAAGGACATGGACTCTCAAGTCTCACCTGAGTTAGTAGCCCTAAGTCAGTTTTCTTCTTCACAGTAAGGCTGCCACACTCCAATTTCTGTCTTTTTGCTTAGTGTCCATGCTCCACCCTGTGAATTGCCAAAGGACTCCAGAGTAAAAAGCAGCAGCAAATATGAAGGCTTGCCTCAATTCCCTTCTCTCCACTCCAGGTTCTTGCATTTTCAAAATCCTTGCTATCATGGTTTCTCTTTTAGTTTGTGTGTTTTTTTTTTTGGCTTATCTTTTTTACCCTTTATATTTAGTTGACACATAATCATTGTACATATTTATAGGATACAGAATGATGTTTTGATACATGTATACAACATGTAATAATCAATTCAGTGTAATCAGCCTATATATAACCACAAACATTTTTCATTTCGTCATATTATGAACATTCAAGCTCTCTTCTCCTAGGTTATTGAAAATGTACAGAAAATTAAAGTTAGCCATATTCACCCTGCAGTGCTGAAGACACCAGAATTCATTCCTCCTATCTAGTTGTAATTCTGTATTCCCTAACCAACCTCTCCCCATCTTCATGTCTATATTACCTTTCCCATTAGCTAGGTATCTGATTCCAGCTACTACAATACAACTGAAAGCATAAATCTTGTGTGTTTTTTTTGAAACATAACAAATTTAAATGGCAGCAGAAAATTCATATGGAATTATGTATCTTGAGCTCATGAGAAATTTTGGGATACATATGAACATTTTATATTTGAGATTTATTTATCAGTATTTAGCAGTAGGAACTATTGGATAATTTACATGTAAAAGTGAAATGGTGATTCTCTAAGTATATCTGAATTACATGCAACCTATTAAGTAAATTGTTTATGGTGCATAAATATTTGAACTAGAAACACAGATAAAAACTTCTCAACACAAGATATACAACTTATTTTCTGCCATTCTATTTAAGTAAAACTTCAAATGTTCACATATAATTAGTGCACAATACAAAGTGGATATTCTATAAGTTGTGTGTAAATGAATACATTGATAAGTGAGTAAATATAGTATCTGTCCCTGTCTATCTAATTGGACTTTCATCTGCTTAGTTATCATTCTTGCTTCTTCATGTATTAAATTTGCCTCTGTGGACAAGCATACTATTCTTATCCATTTCAACAATTTCATTCCAATTCATGTTTGTGTAACAAAATCATATTTTAGTTATATGAACACAGTTAACATTTGTTAGAAAAAAGTTAAAAAAAATTGCATTTGCCTTTTCAGTTAATTTTTTTCATGTTCAAAGTTATGTGAAACTTTCCTCCATTTTTGTTTCACCTTAATTAAGAAATTTATTTTCTCATCTAAAGTTCATTTTACACTTGATCTTGCCCAATCACATCATAGTTGCCTCCATGAGATACTTAGGACTGTTAAATTTGGCCACAGATTCTGTCTCTTTATAATTGCAATTTAGATTCCCCAGAACACAACTCAGCTTTAATTCCACAGTGATTCCAAACCTTTTATCTAAAAATCTAAGCATCCAGATTCAGCTCTGATTACTTCTCTAAGTAGACTATTCTAGGTGGGATGCATAAGGCCCTTAAGAGATACAAGTGCTTTCCATATTCCAAAACTGTCTTTTTGTAAGAGTGTTTTTATTTCAGGCAGCCACTCCACAGACTGCATGAATAAAAAGTGCGTAATTTTTATCTTCATGAAGTATAAATCTTATGTGCTTTATAAAAACTGCAATCACAGCTTTTACAGATTTTAAGATCTATTAAAACTTTATTGGCACCATCACATGGCTTCTGACTTGATCATTATAACTGTGTTTAATAATGTTTACATTGTTAATTTCACTCATACTCTAATATGCCATGCCATTTTGTTATTTAAAATTACAATCAACAAGCTTGATGAAAATTTTCAATTTCCACCTCAATATTGTACTATATCAGAAACTTCAATATATGTAAAATAGGATTGGGTTTTGCAAAATTCCTGATTTTACAATGTGGTAATCTCACCTTTTAACTCCAAGGAAATCCAAGAAAAAAGAGAAAAACTATCAGGATAATATTGAATTTATTCTAATATTTTTTTAAAAATGCATTTGAAAATGTTTAGTACTTCATTGGTGATAATACATTGTTTACAAGCTACTTCACAACTGACAGTCATTGCTTAGCTGCATTTGAACCATGCTGCTTTGGAAAATAAATTTGGAAAATATCAAGTTTTTCCTTACATTATATTTATAAGTGGGTTCCTATCACTGGATGCTTTCTTTTTCTTCCTTGGGTGTGAGTCATTTTTAAACTCTGCAGGTCCAATTCAAAATTACCCAAAACATAAAAATTACACAATGTTGTTTTCATCAGGAAAACACCCACTGAAGTATAGGTTATAGAAAATACTTATCCTCAGAATTGATTACCAAGCTTTAGTTAGAAGATGGATTAATGGACACAGAGATAGACTGAACAAATCAATAATTACTTATGAGGACTAATCAACCATCATGGAAACAGAATGAACAAAGCAACAACTATTTCTTTTGGCCAGCTAGAACAACAAGAACAAAAAACAACTTGCTATATTTCTTGGATAAAAATATTAATAAGACAGCATTTGCCCTCAGGGAGTGCAATGTCTTTTAGAAATATAATCTAAGCCAAACCATTCAAATTTATAAAATAGGTTAAATTTCATGAATGTAAGAACAGGGAAATCAATAAAGATACTTGTCTACTTACCTCACCACAGATATAGTAAGTTGGGGATGAGGTGAGATATTTTCAGACATGAATATTAAATAAATACAAATTCTGTAGTTTGTTTTATGTTGACATTTACAGAGTTGTTATAACTTGTCATTCAAAAGCTGCTGCTTCACGTTGGCTCACTCACCTAATGTGATAATACTCATAGTCAATATCATCGTTGTAATGTTTCATATTTTCAATTGATTAATATTCACTTAACTATAAACTTCACAAGGTAAGTAACCATGTATATGTTTTGAAAAAATACAGAAATAAAACATATAATTAACTTAGCCACCTGCTAGTGCTAATGTGCCACCGATTTTCCTGGCCACCCACAACTAAGGTCTAAAGCAGGTGAGAGAAACTGACTTCTAGAAAATGTCTCCTTGACATTGTTGCTGGGGTACTAAGTCTGCAGTTTGACAAATTTTGACTAATGTGTACATGTATGAAACCACCACCCCATCTTACATTTTATTTGCATCATCTATGAAAGTTTCCTTGAACCTCTTTGCAGTCAACCCTCCCTCACATTATTTAATTACAGTAATGAAGAGTGCATTTAGAAGAAATCAGTGTTTAAAATGATAGAAATGGCGATTTTGGCAAGTAGATGGGTCATAATCAGATCATTCTGACTTGATATCCTAACCTTGTTTATTCCAAGACCAGAGCCCAGGAACAGTGATACATGAATATTGACCTACCCACATTTCTTCCTTCAGTGATTCTTTATTGACTATAGAAAAAAATATTATTTTAACTGTGCTGCATATGTTATCAAAGGCCAAATTAAATATTGTGTAAATTACTAAAAATTGGCCATACTTTTTTTTTTGCAGGATTTCATATCTCTGGGTGACTGAGGGTCAAGCACCTTGCCCATAGGAGATGACCACGGCATCATTGCAAGCTCCAATTCTTAGCCAAACCACTCTAGATCAAGGCATGCTAGCCAATTCTCCTACATCTTGAGACATATTAGGGAAAGTATAAGAGGGTGGGAGAATATGGAAAGCATCTTATTAAGAGTGGGAGGCTAAATGCTGAGGTGTTTATCTATTCCTACCATAATCAGTGGCAAGAAAACAGCCATTCTTTCATTTAACTTCATCTTTGATTAACACTGGGAAAGACACCTTGCAGCAGCAATTACCATTTAAAACAAATTTTTAAGGACAGTGGAAAATTTTAGGGAACAAAACATTTCTCCTTGGATTTTACTCTTTTAGTATATGTGCTTGGAGACAACAAACTGTAGAGAGGAGTAATGTAAATCTGTCCTAACCAGAACATTTACAGATTTACTTTAAAGCCAGAAACAGTGCCTTTGTTCAATGACACCTGAACATCAGTTGATGTAAAGGCTTAGCAGGTGGATTAGCAGATGGTAGTCAGAATTCCCAGGTTTACCACTAATATTCATTGCTTCATCAAAACCAAGATAAAGCAAAAACTATTTAAAAGAGAAGGCTAAGCATATATCAACTCCTATTATGTGGACTGGTGAGCTAAATTTTGTATTCTACAGTGATTATCTGGGGGAAATTAAGGCATTAACTAAAGACATTGATAAATATTTCTATCAATTTGCTCAGACAAAAATGTTTTTTAAACTACAGACTATAGCATAATTATTCAAAATAAACAGCAATTAACTGAACTAAATCAAGCAACACAAGGTTTGCAAATTTACCCTGTGGTTTACCAGCTGTGCTTTTTACTGTCTGCACTGTGAATTTACACTTATGCTTTGAGTTCTCAAGAGGTGGTAGAAAATTGAAGTGTGTTTTAGAAGCATATTAAGCAAGGGTAAAATTACTAATTTAGTCTCTCTAAATCATCTGGCAATAAGAGATTTACTTCTTTAAAATTTAGTACGAGGCAAGTTTAACAAGCCTTTATTGGACACCTACTACATGCCGGGAGCTTTGTCAAATCTGGAGATAGGGACGTAAGACATGTAGAGCAAAAAGAGAATAAAGATAGAGACAGAATAAAAGTTTTGATCAGTGATTTAAATCCAAGTCAATGACTTATGACATAAGAGAAGTGAGCAGAATTCCTCTTCAGTGCTACGTGAAACACTGCTTTGGTAATCAGAAACTCTGTTTACTACCTCCTTTTTGGCCATGGATTCATAACCCTTCCTTAGTAGTGAGAAACGTCTATTCTAGAAACTGATAATGCCAGGAGAATTTTCTCTTATTTGATTCTTCTTATCATTAGAAACAGGACTTATGAACCCTGCCGCTGACAGTCTTTGCCAATGTCAAAGCTGTAATTATAATGGGTAATTTGCCCGGCACATTAAGGCCTATGCTAAGTTCTTAGATTTTTCTTTGGAAACACAATCCATCCATGTTATACTTCTGATGAATGTAGCCAAATCTCATCATAATGAAATGAAAAACAACCATTTTATATAACAGCTCTAAAATAATAATCTATTTGCCTATCCAGACATGTTCCCTTGTTCATAGAGTTGTGCTTTTTTTTTTATGATTCCAGAAGCATAGTTTTTAGTGTGCTAAGTATAAAATAATTTTTATCAAGCATTTTCTATGCTCTAGGCACTCACTAAGGCACTTGGAAAATAACATTAAGAAACTGAAGTCCTGTACTCTAGTTTCCGTAAGATTCAGCCTTATAAATGGTTCAGCTGGACAAACCTGTTATTACACGGTCATCCAAACAGTTACTGATCAAGTATTCAAAAAACACACTAATAGAAACTGAGAAAACATGTTCCAGCATTTAAAATTATACTCTGGAAAGAAAAAGGTACAAGTAAAATTACCCTGTACTCATTGTTTATTGTGTAACTAATAGCATTATTTCATTTAATTTTCACAACACCCGGTGAGGTAGGTATTATATTTTATTATTTTTAATCTATTTTTATATTGTTATCTATTTTTTAGGTAGAATATTAATGACATGTGAAGGGGAAAGACTTGCCAAATGTCACACAGCCACTAAGGGTTACATAGAGACTTGGACCTTGTATGGGGAAAGCCTGTGGAGAATGAAGGGTAAGCCTGACATGCGGATGACCTCATGCCCAGGCTGTGGTTAAAGTATGGCAAGTCATTCAAGTAGAATTTATTTTGCCAGGAGAGATAAAAAGGCAGGCAGTCCTAGTACAGGGGCACAGATGACATATTTCTACAAAAAAAAATAAATAAATAAAAGATCTGGTTGTGGCTTTGAATTCCACATCTCTTTGAAATAATCTGAAATACACTATCAGTGAGACATTCTAAGAGCTGTTGGAATCCAAAACTGGCACTGGGAAGAGCAAGAGCCCCCATCTTTTCCTGTTTCCTTCACCATAACCATTATTTCATCATAACCATTGCTCCAATAATATGACAACCAAGGGGGCAAAATTTTACCCAAACTTAGAAGGATATATGAGAACTAGGAAGCTACAGTTGTCACCCCACAAAGTCTACTAAGAAGGAAAATTCCAGAAACACTGGCAAGTCTACAGCGACCAGTTCAGATATATAAACTCTCTCAAACATTCAGAACACCTCAGATGCACTAATGTTCTTCACTCTCTCACCACCATTATGGGGAAGTGGAAGACAGGTTTAATTATTCTAATAATGTCAAAGATTATTTTTAATGTAATTAAAATGTAATTAAAAATGCTTGGATTTGTTTTCTAAAGGTAAAGGCAATAGTGCATGTGCAGACACCCAATTATCATTTGAAAACCACACTAATTTAAATTATTTTAAGGATAAATTATATTTTATTTGATATATGGTAACATACCTCATTAGTTGTATGAGAGTCATATGTGTTTCTAAATATTTACTATTATTTCAATTAGTATTAAAATGTGTTTAAAAAGTAGCAGAAACATGTATCAACTCTTTTAAACTTAATAAATGCATAAAATATTAATGTGTTGTATAGGCTCTGCGTTTACAAATTCTGTCACAGAATTATGCATTTAACAGTACACACTGTTTCTTTTCAAATGTTTATTTGATCATGGAAAATCACATGTTGTTCACTCAAGGTTTGAGTATATGTAAAAAAAATGGAATTTTAAAATTATATGTATAGCGACATTAATTAATTATAATTTCATTAGGCCCTATATACAATCTATTGGGTATATTAAATTACTTATTCCTTATACAGTGGCACATATTTGAAGACACAGAGAACTTCCTATATTATATTTCCAGTAATTTTATACAGTAGGTATGCACATGCTATAGTGTGTAAAAATGTGCCTATTTTGTGAGTGGAAATAGCAATGTTTCAGTTTATTTCTAAAAATGTAAATGGCTTGTGGCTTTATGTAAACTCTCAAATGAGAGTTTAGCAATAAATTAATGTAAATAATTTAATAGATTATCTTGTTTGCTAATACTATCAGTTTTCCCTCCACATAAAAATAACAAACATGTAGTTTAAAATTAAAAACTTAGGTTAAGCATTAAAAGTGTCTTCGGGGCTCAGTCTTGTGAGGTGGGATAAGGCACCTTTCCTGAATTTTATCTCCAAGAGCCCTACAAAGCTCTTACTGTGAAGATCTGAGGGAAAAGCCCTCTTGCTTTTGGCAGGGAAAGAAGAAAAGAAGCAACTATATGGAAATACCTTAAGGGCACTCTGTTCTCCTTAACAAGGCCTGACCTCAAGGCAAACTATTAAACTACTTTTGCCAGATCTAACCTATTGAGATTTTATCAAAATCTAACTGACCTGAGGAAGCGAAAAATACTCAGCTGTGGCTCACTAAATGACTGACACAAGTCATAAGACTATAGAATCCTCCCACAACCCCCATACTCTACCATCACATTAACAGTGGTCCTGTATAATGAAAAGGAGATGACAGCTACAAACACTGCAAGCCTTAGACACTATTTAAGTGGGTCCTAGGAATATCCAAAGATAACAGATCAGACAAAAACAAGGGCACTAGAGGGAGTCTTACTTAGCCTGTGAAACCACAACTGTAGCAAACAGTAAACACATATTAACTCCTACGCAGAGAAACATAAAACCTCAGTTTCTTTTAACTGATAAATCAGGTACGGCTTTTAACAAAAAATTACAAGGCATGTTAAACAGACAAAAACAAAAAAACAAAGGGATAAAGTAAGCATCATAACCAGACTCAGATATAGCAGAGAATTCAGAATTACAAGACTAAGAATTTTAAAGGATTAAACGATAACAGCAGACAACATGCAATAGCAGATTCACATTGTAAGCACAGTGAGGGGAACTCTAAGAAAGAATGAAAGAAATGCTAGAAATGAAAAACCCCGTAAAAGAAATGAATAATTCTTTTAATAGGCTCATCAGAAGACTGACCAAATCAAGGAAATAATCAGTGAGCCTGATGATACGTCAGTAGACTCTTCCAGACTAAAATGAAAAGATATAAATGTATATAAAATATAATATCCAAAGCTGTGAAACAATTAGAAAAGACATAGCATATGTACAATGGAAATATAAGGAGAAAAATGAGAGAAAGAAACAGAAGAAATAATTTAGTAATCATTATGGAGAATTTTCTAAAGTTAATGGCAGGCACCAAAACACAGATACAGGAATATAAGAGAAAAGTGAACAGGCTAAATATTCAAGATTCTTCACCTAGGCATGTCATTCATAATAAAACTGCAAAAAATCAAGGAGAAAGATGACATCTTGAAAGAAGCCAGGAAGAAGGGGGAAGCATGTATGTGCAGAAGAACAAATATAAGAATTACATTGAACCCTCACCCAGAAACCTGCGTGGCTTCTGAGTGGAGTAAAATATTCAAAATGTTAAAAGAAAGAAAAATCCACAAACCTAGAATTCTATGCCTAGAGAAATTATCCTTCAAACATTAAGGAAAAATAAACACATTCTCACACAAACAAATATAGAAGGAATTTGTTGCTAGTAGGTCTATCTCATAAGAATGTTAAAGAAGTTACTCAGAATGAAGAAAAATAACATAAATATCATAAATTCAGGTCTACATAAAGAAAGGAAGAATGCTGGAGAGGAAATAAAAGTTAAAAAGTATTTTTAATTACTTCAACAAATAGTTGTTCAAAATAATAACAGCAATACTGTATGTGATGGTTATAACTCATAGATAAGCTAACTAGCATGCCAGTGATGTTACAAGTAACTGGAGAAAGGAAATGAGGAAGTACTTCTACTACCTGTGCAGCAGTAGGGTGCTATTGCAATGGGGCCTTGAATTACTTGTAAATGTAAATTGCAAAATCTAGGGCAACCAATTTTTTTAAAACTTTTTATTGAAGTATTATGTATAGAGGAGTACACATGAAATAAGTCTACAGTTTGCTGGACTTTTACAATCTGAAAATACTCATGCCTCTATGACCCAGATTGAGAAACTGAGTATTTCTAGTGCCTCAAGCCCCATTTTCACTCCTTTTCAGTTACTGTTCCCACAAGGGAAACCACTCTTCGGACTTCTAATGGCACTGAATAGTTTTACCTATATTTTTATTCATGTTTGTACTTCATACAAAAAGAATAATAGTGTGCACACACTTTTGTTTCTGGGTTCTTTCACTCAACTCTAAGTTTCATCCAATTTCTTTTTATTTTTTTAAATTGTACTTTAGATTCTGGGGTACATGCGCAGATCATGCAGGACTGCTGCATAGGTACACACATTGCAATGTGGTTTGCTGCCTCCATCCCCCCGTCACCTACATCTGGCATTTCTACCCATATCATCCCTCCTGACCTCTGCACTGTCCCTCCCTTGGCCCCTGCAACAGACCCCAGTGCGTGATGCTCCCCTCCCTGTGTCCACGTGTTCTCATTGTTCAACACCCGCCTATTAGTGAGAACATGTGGTGTTTGATTTTCTGTTCTTGTGTCAGTTTGCTGAGAATGATGGTTTCCAGATTCATCCATGTCCCTACAAAGGACATGAACACATCGTTTCTTATGGCTACACAGTATTCCATGGTGTATATGTGCTACATTTTCCTTGTCCAGTCTATCGCTGATGGACATTTGGGTTGATTCCAGGTCTTTGCTATTGTAAACAG
>CAUYQU010062839.1:0-31062 GCA_963574635.1 Cheracebus regulus
GTGGCTCCTCTGCCGGGAATCTCCCGGTCTGTGGGCTACAAAAATTGGTCGGAAAGTGCGGCGTCCACTCGTTCTCTGCGCTTTCACTGGGAGCTACATTCCTGAGCTGTTGCTAATCGGCCATCTTGGATCTCTCCTGAAATTTTCATTTAAAAATATCACTTTGCCTATCTATTCGAATAGTTTATATATTGACAATATTAGTTCCTAATGTATTAATTATTTACTGGATAAATTTAAACATCCACTCTACATATAGAGTATATATAACACACAAAGTGTTAGGAAATTAGTAAAAAACAAATTAATAATGTCTTTACATGCATCAAGTTTCATAGTCTAATGGAAGCACAGAGCAGGAAACAGGCAATTTAAATACAGTGAAATAAGAAAAATTGTATAGAAGAGTCCTCAATAGTTTGGCAACCTTAAGTAAAGAGAGTTATCAAAGAATAGAGGAAGGATGCTTAATCTAGATATACGGGTCAAGAAGATTCTCCCAGAAGAATGTCTAAGCTGAACTAGAGGAATGGGTACGAATGGGGCAAAGAGAGTTAGCAAGGAAAGAAAGGGGATTCCCCTAAGACAGAACTTCATGTCACTAAAGGCAAAGGCTCATAATTAGAGTCATGCAGTATTCAAAAAACAAAAAAATCTACTATCTCTATAGGTGTAGTGGGACACTTGAGAAAGAAAGCTTTGAGGGACCACAGGAGTCAGAATGCACAGGGACTGTAGATATTGCTATAAAGTTTAGATTCTTATCT
The DNA here is from genome assembly GCA_963574635.1 of Cheracebus regulus. Classification (NCBI taxonomy): domain Eukaryota; kingdom Metazoa; phylum Chordata; class Mammalia; order Primates; family Pitheciidae; genus Cheracebus; species Cheracebus regulus. The sequence goes on from CAUYQU010062839.1 coordinate 768, forward strand.
ATTAGTAAGAAGCAGATGTTGAAAGGCTAAGAAGGATAGTACCAAAACAGGTTCTGCATTTGATAAAGAACCCTCTGGCCTATGTGCGGGGAGTATGCTGGAGAAAGTCAAGAGAGGGTCACTGGGAACAAGTAGGAAGTTCCTGTAATAATCCAGGAGAGAGATGGTGGAGGCCTGAGCAAGGGAAATGACAGCAGAAATGGAAAACAGTAGAGAAGAATACAGGTATATTTTAAAGACATAGAATTGAAAGGACCTGGTGATTAATTAGATGTGGGAGATGAGGGAAAAGAATAGTTCAATGATGACCCTCAAGTTTCTGACCTGGTTACAACTAACGGAAACAGGTAATCTCCAAAAAGAAGCAAAACTTTGAGCATGTGGCAAAGAAGGAGAGGAGAAGGGAATTTAAATTTGAGAAGTTAAGTTTAAGGTGGCTATGTATGGGACATCCACCACAATGGTTCAGGAGAGAGATGGCTATGAGATACTATTGATTGGGGATAGAGAGAAAGATTTGTGAATCAACAACAAATAGATGTTACTTGAAACCATGAGAGTGGGTGAGATGACCCCACTAACGTATACAAAGTGAGAAGAGGCTTAGCAAAGGACCATGCAGATACCAACATTAAGAGATGGTAAAATACAAGAAAGTTCTGACAAAAGGAATGACCAGAAACTTAGGAAGAAAACAGGAGAGTATGTTGCCATTAAAACTTAACAGTAAATCAAATCATAGCTTTCCTACACTAAGTTCCTCTTGACTTCCTTACATGAAGATGAGACAGTTTGGTTGAAATCTCTTGATCTAAGTTTGAGCAGGAGCCTTTTGCTTCCTCAAAACGTGTAATTGTCTTCTCCTTCTTGGATTGGAAGACTTGCGATTTTTGTACAAGACGGGTATTAAAGAAAAATACAGATTTACCTTATAAATGAGATAATAAATTTAAAGAATATAAAAAAGCCATAGGTTTTAGAGTCAAACATCTGAATTTCACGTCCACCTTTGCCATTCCCTAGCTTTGTGACTTTGGGCAAGTTATTTAATCTCTTTAACCTTGAGTTCCCTTATATCTGCAGTACAAAAACAGGGTTGTTCCTGTTCTCTTGAACTCACTCTAACCTGAAGACCATCCCATGGCTGCCAGTGAAAACAGCACTGTTCACAGTTACCAATAAACTCCTTGTTGGGAAGTCTAATGGTCAATTTCAAACTTCATCCTGCTGGAACTATCAGAAGCATTAGACACAGATGATTATCCCTTTTAAAAGACTGTCTTTGTTTGGCTTCTGGGTAAGTACTTTTCAATACTCTTCTTGCCTAGTTAGCCCACTCCCTTTTTAGACTCTTTGCCTATTCTTTATTCTTTCTGATGTCCCAGACTCCGTATCTGTGAACACTGGTATGCTCAGACTCAATCCCCAATCCTTCTCTAGCTACTGACACTCCACAGGTGACCTCATCCAGTCTAACAGCTTTAAATACCACCTATATGCCATCCACATTCAAATTTATATCTTCTGCTCAGATCTCTCTTCTGAATGCCAGACGCCAACTGCCTACTCAACATCCCTTCAGGAATGTCTAAACGGCATGTCAAATTTGTTATTCTCCCTAAACCTAGTCCTCCTACACTATTCCTCATATTATTAAACGGCAACCCCATTTTTCTAATTGCTTGGGCTCAGAACCTGACTCATGCTTGACTCTTTTTCTCTCATCCCACAGGTAATCATCGGCATTCTGTCAGTTCTGACTTCACAGTATGTTCCAAATTCAACCAGTCAAACCACGTTCGCCTGTATCACTCTAGTCTGAACTCGATTGTCTCTCCTTTGAATTATTCCATAGTCTTCTAACAGATCTTTTTACTTCTACTCTTGACTCCTACAATATATTCTCCACAAAGAGATGGAGTAATCCCTTTTAAAGGGAAAGGCATATCTAGTTTCTCTTTTGCTCAGTGTCATCTTATAGCTTCTTACACCATCTTACTTTAAGGAAATGAAGATACTGGATGGGCTTAATCCCCGCCTGACCAGCTTTCCCCACTCCTCCTGCTGTCTTCTTTTTAGCACTCTCCACCTCATTCTCTGTGCTTCAGCCATGCTGATCTTGCGATTCCTGGAAACTTGCAAGCATGCTCCTACCTTTGGAACTTTACACCTTATTATTCTATTAGATATCCTCATGGTTTGTTCCTTCTTTGGCATCACGAAGATCTCTTCTCAAAAGTCACTTCGTAAAACGTGTCCTCCCAGACAACATGTCCTCCCAGACAACTCCCCCCAAAATTACAAAGTTATCAAGGCAAACCCTCTCCCCACTATTTATCACCCTTCCCTTATTTCTCCTTCTCCATAGCCCTTATTATCTCCTAATATGCTGAATAATTTACTTATCTCATTTTCCATCTCCACAGCCTAGCATATAATTCCATGAAGTCAGGAGCTTTAAATGTTTTCATTTCTTGTATCCTCAGAGCCTAAAACAGTGCCTTGTATGTAATCAGTATTTAATATGTAAATGAATTAGAATTAAATAAAAATATTTGTAAGAATGTTTACAAGATAGATGTCCAATAAATGGCTTTCTTACTATTTGTAAAAACTTACAAATTCAAGTGCAATTATCCCAAAATTGGTAGGATGAACAGTAATGATAAAGTTGATGGAGAAAGATATAAACTAGGAGTTATTCTCCCAGACACATTGAATTTTTAAAGTAAAACTTCAATTTGGGAAGTTTTATCATGTGATAAAAGGGTTTATCATGTAAAAACCCTTCTGACAAACTGAATTTGAATAAAACTAACATTTTAAAGAAGTATGTCATGAATGATCCCAAACAAACTGAGGAGAATTATGTTTTTTTTAAATAAAGGCAGAAATATTTTGAAATGAACAAAATATGTATATCTTTATATTAACTAATATTGTATTTCCAACCATCAAAAAGAGCTCTGAGAAATATGTATATTAAGAAATGAGTAATTGACAGATTTATAAATTTGGATTAAATGTAACAGAAGAAATAGTAAATGAGTTTAATAAAAGTTAGCTGGTTTCCCAGAACTGGCTTAATAAAAATCTCCCAGAGAGAAAGCAGATCCATCGCTGTCTGGTAACATTTTTTTAAAAAGCTTATTTATGTCATCAGATAAAGCTGGGAAAATACTGCCAACAAGGCTATAATATGGGTTCTTTAGGACATTTAATACATTTATAGAGTATCTCAGGGTTCCTGTCATACAGGTACCCCAATAAATGTCTGTTAAATACAAAAACAGAACATGAATAAATGAATAATTATAAGAAATTACCACTCAGGTATGCCTACCTTATCCATAACAAATCCTTAATAAAAAGCTGAGAGTTTAAATTATAATGATCTCTTTTTTATGTCTTTTGTATCAGGAGTAAGGAAGAGCCTTCAGGTATAAAAGCTGAGCTCTGCTTTAGGAGGGAAAATCACACTCTAAAGGTATCAGCTGATGCCTTAGGTCAGTAATACTTGCAATGTTATTTGAGATATTTTAGGCAGTGGAACACAATGCAGGGTTTCTCTATGTAGCCTCATCTTCAGATAGCTGGAAGAGAAAGGAAATACCCATGTAGCATGCCTCGGAAAAAGTCCTGCTGGCCCCTAGGCTTAGCACTTGACAGAGGATTCCTCTAGAGAAATCAAATGCCAATCAAAAACGGATTCCAAAAAGTAAAGGAACAATGGAAAGAAAAAAGAAACAAATTATTGAAGAGAAATGATGTAGAAAGTGGAGGCAAATAATGGAATGAGTCAGTAAGGCATGAAAGCGAATGTTACTGCACCCCCAGACACACACACACATACATTTTGCACGCAGAAGGACAAGTTTAAATATGCCTTAATTCCTTCTTTTCAAATTTGTAGAGTGACTTCAAAACAGATTTCAGTCTCATGTTATTCTTCACATTTTCAGGACTACAGAAACCATGCCGGGCATGACAGATTCTATAAATTCACCTGTGTGAAGACAATTGCATTCAAATTCAGTATTGAACACAATAGTTTCTAAAAATATGCAGGGTGCTTTAAGGTTTAAAGGAAAAGAATTTATGGGGCCCGGCACGGTGGCTTACGCCTGTAATCCCAGCACTTTGGGAGGCTGAGGCGGGTGGATCACCTGAGGTCAGGAGTTCAAGACCAGCCTGGCCAACATGGTGAAATCCCATCTGTACTGAAAAAAAGAAAAATTAGCTAGGCGTGGTGGCCTGTGCCTGCAATCTCAGCTACTGGGGAGGCTGAGGCAGGAGAATCACTTGAACTTGGGAGGCAAAGGTTGCAGTGAGTTGAGATGGCGCCATGGCACTCCAGCCTGGGCGACAAGAACCACACTCCGCTCAAAAAAAAAAATTGTGTTACACTTTTACCCATGAAGATCTGGATGACTCATAATTTAATAATAAGATATATAAGCTTTCACCTCTGGGTCACTGATTCTAGGGTGACTACAGCAGACAGTCATTTTAGGACTTTATCATCTAGCAGCTGTTTTGTTCACAATCTGTAGAAGCAATGTGTTGCTTGTCTCTATTAATACTCATTGGACAGGTGTATACATTCCAAGTTATATGCATCTGCCAATCCCAAGCACTTTTAGGCAGAGTGGTGGAATCCATAACAGCTGTCACATTTAGCGAGCTCTTTAGCAGCCTCATTTCTCTTCCTTTCTTCAACTAAAATACTAAATATTAATATTTCATATTTATGACAGGTTATTCTGTCTAAACCAAATCATAAAAGAAAGATATCTGTGGAGGATTTATGAAATGAACCTAGTATCATTCTATGAAACAAAGAAGGCAACGGATAATATTTCCTAGGGGAAAATACGGTAAAGGCCAAGCCAGCTGAGAAGGCCAATAGCAAGAGGGATAAGGGACATGCAAGATATTGCAGAAATCCCTGGAACTATGTGCTTTAGCCGTATTCACACATACATACACAGGTCACTGGGAAATGTACTTCTAAAATGTATGTGCCAGAGATTTATGTACCTGAGCAATATAATATAAAATAATATAACTATCTCTGCCCTGGAGCTCTACAGCCTCTAAATCAACATCTCCTGTGGTGCTAAAGGTTTATAATCTATCAGTTCATACCCCTTCACCATCGCAGTCAGAAACCGGATGGCACCTATTGCACGGTAAAGTCAGTCCACTAAGAAGGACTCCCTAGCCACAGTCATGGCAATAACTGGAGAACTATGTTTTGAAAAATAAAACCATAATTTTACACAGCATATAAGTACTTAAGTCACTATCTAATCTGCTATGTCTGTTTTGAAACATTGATGACACCTACCAAATGGCATTTATCACAAATTAGTCCATAGCACTAATGAAAATATATTTACTGTCTAAAAATCCACATTTCTATCTTCAAAGTTCATATCTTCTTTCAAAGAACTCTGCATCTCATTTTAGAAAAATATTCATTTAACCAGGCAATAGTCCAACTCACATTTAAGTTGCATTTTAATGTTTGCATAAAATGTTTAATAGAGACTCTTTTATTTGCTTAAAGGATGTTAAATAATGCACTATGTGGCACAAACTAAAAGAAATGGTGAAAAGAGTCACTAATAGCTCTTTATTTCAAATACATCATTTTGTTTCAAAAGGTTTTAAGAGTCCTGAAAGTTTAAGCTTGTCACATTTGTTTCTGTCAAACCTAAGAGACCTTTTAAAATGAGAAAGCACTCACTATGCCTTTTTGACGTGGTTCAGTAGGGCAGCAAAATAACCATACAGTTCGATTTTGCTTTGCTTTGGAACTGGTGAGTTATTACAGATTATCTGCAATTACATTTCATTGATGAGGAAATTAAGGCATAGAGAGGTTAAGTGACAGATAAACAAACACTTTGAGTAGAAGGGACCACAGAATTAACAGAGATCAAAAATATTACAACCGCCATCTTTTACTCAACTGAAAAAGGCTATTTTTTGTATAAGCTAAAAGTTTATCTAAGCTCTTTAATTCTAAGTTTAATAACAAACTTAGCAAACCTGTTACTTTTGTCCGCTTTAAGCCTTCATCTTTTGTCTTAAATATCAAGACGCTCAGAGTAGAATTTAATGCCAAAGCAGAACACCACTTCCTAGCATTGGTGTCTGGGGGCAATCTCAGACCTTTCATAAATATAGTAAGTTTTGGTTGCACATCTGTTACATACCAGACAACATTGTAGATATAGAAGTGTACAAATCATATGAAAACTTCTGTCTTAATTACTTAAGTGTAAGACAGAGTATGTTAGTGCTATGGAGAAAATAAAAAGCAGGAAAAAAGAGAGTGTGGGGTGAGGCTCAATTTGTAAAAGGGTGGTCAGCGAAAGTCATAGGAGATGACATTTGAATATAGCCCTGAAAAGGAGGGCAGAGAGCAGATAAGCACGCCATGGAGAGGACCTTCCTGGAACAGGTAAAAGCATGTACAAAAGCCCTGAGGTGAAAAAGCATGCGTGGTATCTATGACTCATCTTTTTTTGTTGCTGTTTATTTTAAGTAATATATATTATTCTTTATTGAAAGTCCCAGCAAATGCTTTGGAAGGAAGGTCAGAAACATACATACAATCAGAAATGCTGCAGACAAGCTTCAGATACTGTGTCACTGCAGAGGAGTTTTTAGTGGTTGTACTGTACATTGCAATGACCACTTGGCTACGTCCCTCTATCACCCCACCATCATTACTAAACCTTCCTAAAACTAACTTAGGAGGTTTAATAAAGAAAAAGAAAACTGCTTTGGGGAAATGGCCCACCCTAAGGAAATCAAATTGCTAGGCAAAGTATCCTAAACCACAATGACTACCTCCCCTTAATTTCTAAACCCACTGGTATGTGTATCCAACTTTTAACAGGAAGTGCTATCTGGAATTGTTACTTTGTTGACATCTCATCCCTTGCTACCTTGTATTGTTCTTTTGTACACATCTGCTCTCACGGTGACTTCCTTGAGCAGGGCTCATGTTTTGGAAATGTCTGAATGCCACCACAGGGCAGCAAAATCTATTTGTCGATGATAAAGAAGTTACCACAACGAGCAGCAGACATTCCTCCTGCTTTAAGAATCTCTAGCTAAAGCATGAAAGAAACAGTCTTTCAGAAGCTTTAAAATAATCTCAACTATTTTAGCCAACTTACTGTTTGTGTAACATTCCATTTTAAGTCTCTGTTTGCCATTTTCAGTTGGGCACTGTATATACTTTCAGTCTAGACCCAAGCATGGGTTAGCCACAAAACACAGACGAATCACATGGTATGGAGCTCTGGTCAGTTTGCCTCAGCCAATGTTATTAAAAACACTATTACGTGCAAGGGACTCTACATGAAGCTACCACATATAGGATCTAAGACATTGTCCAGACAGTCTAACAAGACAAGCAGACACGAAAGAAACAACTGCAGTGCATGTAAGGTATTGTGAAAGTATATAAGCAGTGACTTTGAGGGTGAGGCAAGGCTTCACAGAAGAGCTGGCACCTGAACAGACAGGGTTTTGAAAGATGAATAGGCCTAGGACAATTGGACACAGGATCAAAGGGCATTCGGGATTGTGCAAAACACTGGCAGAAACATCACAGATTGAAAACTGCTGGAAGAATGCATTCACCGTCCGTGAAGGAAAGCTGGTCTGTTGCACTCTCAAGCTTTCCAAGAAAAAAATAAGTTTTCAAATAAAAGCAAAGAAAGTTTCACCAGTGCTTGTTTTGAGAAACCTCTTAGCCTCTCTTTGCTTTGTTTTGCTCTTTCTGTTTTGTTTCCCTTTGAAAGAGTGCTGGCTTAAAACCTCAGTGAAAAAAAGTACTTCAACTTTACTGTGAAAAAAGAAACTGAAAAAGTAGGCAAAGGCCAAGGGATAAATTTTTTTTAACATGCACGCTTTTCTGGAATATATAAATGAAGCAAAATTACAAATTCATGTATTATGGATCTGAAATATTGATTACAATTCTTTTCTCCACCAGCTCCATAAATATTTATTCTATGCCCACGGCTTGTTAGTTTATGGGATACCAGGCCGATGAAGCAGTCTCTTGCCCTCCTCCTTTGAGCAAGCTCGTGCTTGCAGTCCTGTATAAGAAATAAGCAGAGGGCAACTCCTTGTGCCTTGTGGCTTCTACACCTGCCAACGATAGCCTGAAGTTCAGAGCAAAGTTAAATTCCGGTTAAGTAAACCAGTGAGGTCAAAATACACTTAAATAACAACTGAGACGTGAGAAACTAACAGGGATCCTTAGTAAGTGTGTCGGTCACCTCTTCCCGCGAGCAGGGAGATCAGATCCAGAGCAGGACCTCCTCACCAGTGATTTGGAATAATAAATGGGGAAGATAAGGGGGTGAAGTTACCTGGGCGCTCAGGTAGATTTTGAGGCACTCCTCGCACACGGCCTTCTTGCAGCAAGGCAGGGGCTTGATGGGCTTGTCTTCCAGGCACACCCGGCACATCAGCACCATGAGGGGCGCATAGGGATCCCCTACACCGCCCAGGCCAGAGTAGGGTGGAGCTCCCAACAAGCTGGGCATGGAGAACGGCTCGGGCGCCAGGTAGAATTCCAGCTCGATGCTGCCGCCGTCGGGGGAGACGGAATCCGTGGGGAGGGACAGTCGGGGGCTGGGGAAGGAAGAGCGGGTGCTGGGAGGGTTCGGCACTGGCGGAGCCCCAGGAGGCGACGCGGGCGGCGAGAGCTGCTCCGAGGCAGGGGCCTGGGGCAAGTCGCTCTCCACGCAGTACACAGAGCAAAAGACTTGTCTCTTGGTGAGGGGCGGGCGCCGCTGACCCAGCACGTCCAGGACCAGTCCGTCGGCGGCCCCCGCGCGGGTCCCGGGCTCCAGGTCCTCGCCGGGGGGCGCCTCCTGCTGTTCATCCCCTCCCTCTTTTCGGTCCCCAGCTTCCTCCTCTTCCTCCTCCAGCTCCAACTGCAGTCGCAAGGTCTGGGGGTTGAGAGGCCCGGCGAGTGCCAGTCCCGCAGGCTGCGCCGGTGCTCGGCTCTGCCTCCAGCTCTGGGCCCCCAAGCTCCTCGCCGGCTCCGGGGCGCTGGTGTCCGCGCAGCCCCAGTCGCTTCCACAGCCACCGCCGCTCGGCTCGGCGGAGGCGGCGCGCAGCGGGGGCGGCCAGGCGCTGTCCCCCTGCGGCCTCGGGGGCTCGGGGTGGCCCGCAGTGCCACCCGCCAGGGTCTGCGACTCCTGGGGCCCGCCGCCGCCGCTCACCGTGCTCTGCTCCTCGCCCATCGCCGCCCGCGGCCCGCGCCGCCGCTGCCCATCCAGCCGCCGGGACCCCCACCCGGCGCCGGCGGGCAGCGGGGGCAGTGGCTCGGCTCGACTGGCGGCTCGGCTTCTGCTTCCGGGTCCCTCCTCCTGGGCTGGGACGCCCCAAGTCCACTCCGGGGAGCCCTTGCTCCGGGGCCGCGGAGCGTGGGGAGCCTGGCCCTGCCCGCCGCTCCTCCTCCTCGTCCTCTGGCGCGGCCGGGCACCGCCTCGGGGGCGCCGAGGGCCGCTCGCTCTGGGCTTGGGCGCGCCCGCCCCACATGCGGCTCCGGGCGGCGCCGCAGCCCCCTCGAGCCCCGGGCGGGACACTGGGGTCCGGGAGGAGGCGGCTGTCAGTCCCGCGCCATCACGGGTCCCGGCTGCCGGACTGGCGGCCGGAGGGCGGTGGTCACAGGGTCTAGGGGCCTGTGGCGCCGCCGCGGCGCGCACCAGGAGGTGCAGCCAGAGCGCGAGCCAGCCGCAGGGCCCCTGGGGAGAGGCCGGAGCGGGCGACCTCCCTCTCCCCGCGCTTCACCTAGAGCCCTCCTCGCCGCCCCTCACCCCACCCCTTTGGCGCACACCTCCTCACACGTACACACGCGCGCAGGCACCGCGCACACACTCGCACGCACACCCCGAGTGGGTGTGATCTAAGATCTGAGATGCGCTCTCTCGTCCAGAGTTCACACTCGGCCTCAGTAAAACCCTAAGATCAGGCAGGCGCCCCTTTGGTCTCGGCATTAAGCAGAACTTCCTACAAAACTACTGAACACTCAGTTCTGGAATTAGAAAACGCCGGCTATTTAGGATGTCGAGTTCAGAGAAATAACGCTAAGGATTATGAATTCTAAATGTTGTCTATTACAACTCTGTTTTTCTGCCGAGTGGAGTAGGAAGAATCTTTGAAACCCATAAATAATCCAAAAAGCACTTTCGATCTACTCTTCCAACTGGAATCCTTTCAAGAGTTGATAACGAATTTACGATTTGTCCCTTTTTCTTCTCCTACAGCTTTCTCTTACAAGTTTTTTTTTTAATCCTTTTTCAATATTCCAAAATGGATAGCACAGGGTGGAAAAATGTCCTGGTCTAATTAATAAACTGGATCATTAGTGGAAATCATGGGTAGTTTCATTAGCATAACCATATTTATCCCCAAAACTGTTTCCAAGACAACAATTATATTGCAGCCAGGACTTAATTATGTGTTGATCTATCTTTATTTTACAGGAAGTATTACTCACCCAGACACTGGTGTGTTTTAGTTCCCTAAAGCCAATGAAAACATTTTTGGGAAGCCAGCCCTTGTTTTTTTCTCCTGAGAGGGAATTCAATTTACACATTCATGTAATAGGAAGGAGCTGTAAAGTGCGTAGAATTTTTTTTTAATCTCGAAGTTGTTATTGGGTTGTTCTAAAATATTTTCCAAATCATATGCAAATGATACAAAGGTGACGGTAACTAGCGATGCAAACTAAGAAAACAGTGTAATGCTAAAGAACATTTCCACCATGTACATGTGTCTGATGCTCAGTTGCGAGGGAAGACATGAATTCGATGTCTAAATGCCATGTCATTTACTGGTCTGACCCAAGACTGGAAAATTCTTATTTTGAAGATTAACTGCTATTCCAGGATTCTTTTCTTTTTTTTTTTTTATCTCAGCTAAGTGATTTCCTCATAACTGCTGTTTTCACCAAATGACACTTTAAGTGCTTATTGTTTAAAAGACAGAGACAAGAAGCCTACTTACATGTGCCTTTTGAGGGTGCCATCTGGTGTCCAAGCCACTATTGTTTCCAGAGATGTAAAAGCAGTCTGCGTTTTCCAGGCGACAACAGGCTAAGACCAGAGTAACAATAATGGATGCAAAAAAATATATTCGCGCAGCGTCTATTAGAATAAAGCCCCTCAATGTCTTCCTATAGTTTTGGGAACTACTCCTCACACACATGTTCTGAGAACTTGTTCTTCCAGTGTTTACCATTTAATTCCTTATCCCTTAGGTTCCTGCTTACTGGAAGTGGCTGTCCTCTACACCAAACCCATTAGAAGTCCCTGGTGGGACTCCTGATGACCGCCCATATCTCTGCTGCTTAAAACTGCAGCCCTTTATTTTGCCATGAATTCTTTGCTACAGAATTCATCTGGCCTTTGTGAAAATAGATTCATAGTTAGTTCCCTATTTCCACCCTCCAGATTGACCCAAACGGCCTGAATCCTGGAACCAGCAACTCTGGCATTCAATCTGGGACTCATGGGACTCCAGTAGCATGGAAATGAATTAAAATGCAAAGTTAAAATGGTGGTTCCACCATGAACTTTCTCTGAAGTGCGTAAAGGGACAGTAATGATTGTGCTGATGGGATTAATTTTTTAAAGGATTGATTGAAAATATTTTATTAACCAATATTTAATATTTTGGCAATAATTCCATTTATCTACTGCACACTTAATGTTCTCAAAACTCAAACCATCTGCTCCATCTCAGGTTGTATACAACTGTTGATATGACGTAAGTACTATCACTAATATCCTGCTCCTACCAATGTAAAACCTCAAAATGTCCTAATCTGTAGTGAAATGTGTACCTTCCCTTAAACCCAGACTTCAGTATCAGAAAACTATATCAGTTTTAGAATGCTGTTTTTTCTATTATTGCCTTCTTATCCTGGCCTTAAAACATGACTTGTTTTTGGCTCCCTTGAATTTTTAAAAATTATTTTTAATAATGCATAATACTTGAACCTATTTGTGGGGTATATGTGATATTTTGATACACGTATGTATCATGCATAATGATCAAATAAAGGTACTTCGGATATTGATCACATTGAACAGTTATCATTTCTTTGTGTTGGGAACATTTCAAATCTTCTAGCTATTTTGAAATATACAATATATAGCTATAGTCAGCCTACTGTGTTATTGAACACGAGAACTTATTCCTTCTAACTATGTTTGTATACACATAATCAACTTTTCATCTACCCCTATCTTTTCATCCTCTGGGAGCTATCCTTCTACTCTACTTTCATGAGATCAACTTTTTAAAATCCCATTTATCAAGAACATGTGATATTTGTTTTTCCTGCCTTATTTCACATAACATAATGATCTTTAGTGCCATCTACGTTGCTGTAAATGACACAATTTCATTGTGATGGCTAAGTGTATTTTATTAAATATGCATTCCATATTTTCTTTCTCCATTCGTCTATTGATAGACACTTAGGTTGATTCCATATCAACCCATTGTGAATAGTGCTGTAATAAATATGGGGGTGTAGATGTCACTTTGATTTACTGATTTCCTTTCCTGCTACTGGATAAATACCCAGTAATGAGATTGCTGGATCATATGGTAGTTCTATCTTCAGTGTTTTGAGAAGCTTCCATACTGTTTTCTATAATGGCTGTACTTCTTTACGTTCCCATAAGAGTGTATAAACTTCCCTCTTCCATGCATTCTGGTCACCATTTGTTATTTTTTGTCTTTTTGATAATAGTCATTCTAATTGTAGTAAAATGATATCTGAAGGTGGTTTTGATTTGCATTTCTCTGATGATGGATAATGCTGGGCATTTTTTAAGCAAACTTGTTGGCCATCTGCATAACTTCTTTTGAGAAATTCTATATAAAAGAAAGTCTTTTTAGTTGATTTTTGTAGATTATGAGTGATAGTTGCCTAGTTTCATTCTTTTGCATATGGATTTCCAGTTTTTTTTGGCATCATTTATTGAAGAGAATGTCTTTTCCTCAATGTTTATTCTTGGCATCTTTGTTGGAAATTAGTTGGCTATGAATATGTGGACTTAATAATATTTCTGGATTCTCTATTTTGTTTCATTGGTCTATGAGTCTGGTTTTATACAGACTTTCTTTTGTACAGACAAGAAATGTCTATGAATGTCCATTGCCCAATTTTAAGTGCAATTATTATATATATTATACTGTTGAGTTTTTTGAGTTCGTTGTATATTCTGGACATTAGTCCCTTGTGGAATAAATGATTTGCAATTATTTCCTCCCATTCTACAGTGTGTGTCTGTACTCTCTTGATTGTTTCCTTTGCTGTGCAGAAGCGTTTTCGTTTGCTGTAATCCCATTTGTCTATTTTTTCCCTTTGTGCCTAAGTTTTTGCAGTCTTAGTCATAAAATTATTTCCTAGCACAATCTCCTAGAGCATTTCTCTTATGGTTTCTTGTAATAGATTTATAATTTTAGGATTTGCATTTGTATTTTAATCCTTTTAGAGCTGATTTTTGTACATGGTGAGAGACTGGGATCTAGCTTTATTACTCTATATATAGATTTCTAGTTTTCTCAACACCATTTATTAAAGAGGGTGTCCTTTCCACAGTGTTTACTCTTAGTGCCTTGGTTGAAAAATCAGTTGGCCGTAAATATGCAGACTTATTTCTGGGTCTCTATTCTGCTTCATTGGTCTGGAGTCCGTGTTTATAGCACTACCATGTTGGTTTGGTTGCTATAGCATTGTAATATAATTTGAAGTCAGGTAGTATGATACTTTCAGCTTTGTTCTTTTTCCTCAGCATTGCTTTGGATACTTAGGCTCTTTTTTTGTTGTTCCATTTGAATTGTAGAATTTTTTCCCTATTTCCATGAAAAATGACATTGGTATTTTGATAGAGATTTCATTAAATTTGCAGATTGCTTTAGATAATATGTCATTTTAACGATGTTCACTCTTCTTAACCATGAGCATGGGATATCTGTCCATTTGTTTGTTTTTTTCATAAGTGTTTTGCAGACTTTCTTTTTTTCTTGCAGAGATCTTTACCTTCTTGGTTAAATGTATTCGTAGGTATTTTATTTATTTATTTTTAAATATCATAAATAGAACGATCTTCTTGATTTCTTTCTTAGCTAGTTCATTATTGTTGTACAGAAATGGCTACTGATTTTTGCCTGGGAGCAGTGGCTCACGCCTGTAATCCCAGCACTTTGGGAGGTCAAGGTGGGTGGATCACAAGGTCAGGAGTTCCAGACCAGTCTGGCTGACATGGTAAAACCCTGTCTCTACTAAAAATACAAAAATTAGCTGGGTGTGGTGGCAGGTGCCTATAATCCCAGTCACTCAGGAGGCTGAGGCAGGAGAATCATTTGAACCCGGGAGGCGGAGGTGACAGTCAGCCAAGATCAGGCCATTGTTCTCCAGCCTGGGTGACAGGGTGAGATTCCATCACGAAAAAACAAAAATAAAAAAAATAGTAGTAATACTACAATTTTTATGTGTTGGTTTTCTATCTTATAACTTTACTGAATTTATCAGATCTAGGAGTTTCTTTGATGCCTTTGCTTATCTCTTCTCCTTCAGGAACACCCAAAATTTAAATATTTGCTCACTTTTTTGTCCCATATGTTATGTAGGCTTTGCTCATTCTTTTTTATTCTTTTTTGTTTTTTGTCTGATAGGATTATCACAAAAAACGTCTTCACATTCGGAAATTCTTTTTTCTGCTTGACTTAGTGTATTTTGAAGCTCTACATTGTATTTCTTATTTCATTCATTGACTTATTCAGTTTTAGGATTTCTGTTGGTTCCTTTCTATGATATCTGTTTGTTGAGTTTTTCATTCAGATCATGAACTGTTTTTCTGATTTGTTTGTATTTTTAAATCTATGTTCTTTTTATCTCACTGAGCTTCTTTAATGTCATTATTTTGAATTCTTTTTCAGTCATTTGATTGATTTCTTTTTTGTTGGAATCTGTTGCCAGAGAACTATTGTGCTTGTTCCTCTGGAGGTGTCATGTTTCCTTGCCTTTTCAGGTTTCTCGTGTCCTTGCATTGGTATGTGCACATGTCATATAACAGTCATTTCTTAATTTTTTGGATTGGTTTTTGTAAGGGAAGACTTTTTCCTATAAATGTATCTATGGTACTAGTTGGGTAGGGCACTTTCACTTTGATTCTGGGTGTATGTAGTTTCTGTATGATTTCTTCAGCTGTAATCAGTATCAGTGGTATCCGAGTTCCTCAGTGGCTTAAGCTGCAGTTGTTAGTGGAGGCTGTGGTGAGGCTATTTTGGGATGGGAGACACCAGTTGGTCTGGTTATTGAGCTCTGGTGGTGGTGGTGATGGCAGGACAATTGGGCTCATCCTTGGGCTCCCAGGTGGTATACGCTGCCACTGATGTTTGCAGGTCCAGAGAGGCCGGCATGTCTGCCGGGGACTCTTGGCCAGCAAGAGGGTCCCAACCTGAATAGGGGAGTGCGCGGAAGAAAAGGTCGACAGAAAGCGGGGTCTGGAAGGCTGAATAAGCAATACTTGAACAGCAATGCTTAAACAGCAACTTTATTTTGCACATGGTTAGTATATATATTTTTTGCCTATAGTAATTACAGAAACAAATACCATGGTAATTACAGAAGCAAATACCATTATTTTCATATATCCTTTGATTTCAGTTCTGGCTTTCCCATAGCTCGACTGCCTCCAACGGGAAACTGTGTCCGGGTTCAAGCTCACCATATGGCAAGGCCCAATTCCAAGGGGTCTCACTTGGGAACGAACCCCACAACATCACAATTAAAAGAACTAGAGAAGCAAGAGCAAACAAATTCAAAAGTTAGCATAAGACAAGAAATAACTAGGATAGAGCAGAGCTGAAGGAGATAGGGACATGAAAACCCTTCAAAAAATCAATGAATCCAGGAGCTGGTTTTTTGAAAAGATTAACAAAATAGGTAGATTGCTAGCCAGACTAATAAAGAAAAAAAGAGAAAAGAATCAGATAGACACAATAAAAAAATGATAAAGGGGAAATCACCATTGATCTCACAGAAATACAAACTACCATCAGAGAATATGATAAACACCTCTATGCAAATAAACTGGAAAATCTAGAAGAAATGAATAAATTCCTGGACACATACACCCTCCCAAGACTAAACCAGGAAGAAGTCGAATCCATGTATAGACCAGTAAGAAGTTCTGAAATTGAGGCAGCAATTTATAGCCCACCAACCAAAAAAAGCCTAAGACCAAACTGATTCACAGCTGAATTCTACCAGAAGTACAAAGAAGAGCTGGTACCATTCCTTCTGAAACTATTCCAAACAATCGCAAAAGAGGGACTCCTCCCTAACTCATTTTATGAGGCCAGCATCATCCTGACACTAAAACTTGGTAGATACACAACAAAAAAAGAAAACTTCAGGCCAATATTCCTGATTAACATTGATGTGAAAATCCTAAATAGAATACTGGCAAACCAAATCCAGCAGCACATCAAAAAGCTTGTCCACCATGATCAACTTGGCTTCATCTCTGGGATGTAAGGCTGGTTCAAAATGTGCAAATCAATAAATGTAATCCATCACATAAGCAGAACCAATGACAAAAATCACATGATTATCTCAATAGATGCAGTAAATCAATAAAACCTAACACCCTTTTATTGTAAAATCTCTCAATAAATAAACTAAGTATTGATGGAACATATCTTAAAATAATAAGAGCTACTTATGAAAAACCCACAACCAACATTATACTGAATGGGCAAAAGCTGGAAGCATTCTCTTTAGAAACTGGCACAAGACAAGGATGTCCTCTCTCACTACTCTTTTTTTTTAATGATATGCATTTTTTTATTATACTTTAAGTTCTGGGGTACATGTGCAGGTCTTGTAGGATTGTAGCATAGGTATACACATACCTTGGTGGTTTGCTGCCTCCATCCCCCTGTCACCTACATTAGGTATTTCTTTTAATGTTACTGCTCCCCAATCTCCCCACTCCCTGCTATCCCTCCCCTATCCCCCCATTACCAACAGACCCTAGTGTGTGATATTCCCCTCCCTGTGTCCATGCGTTCTCATTGCCCAATACCCACTTATGAGTGAGAACATGTGGTGTTTGGTTTTCTGTCTTTCTGTCAGTTTTCTGAGAATGATGGTTTCCAGATTCATCCATGTCCCTGCAAAGGACATGAACTCATCCTTTTTTTATGGCTTCATTGTATTTCATGGTGTATATGTGCCACATTTTCTTTATCCAGTCTATACTTGGGCATTTGGGTTGGTTCCAAGTCTTTGCTATTGTAAATAGTGCCACAATGAACATACATGTGCCTGAGTCTTTATAATAGAATGATTTATAATCCTTTGGGTATATACCCAGTAATGGGATTTCTTGGTCAAATGGTATTTCCATTTCTAGATCCTTGAGGAATTGCCACACTGTCTTCCGCAATGGTTGAACTAATTTACACTCCCACCAACAGTATAAAAGTGTTCCTATTTCTCCACATCCTCTCTAGCATCTGTTGTCTCCCAATTTTTTTAAGAATTGCCATTTTAACTGTCATGAGATAATATCTCAATGTGGTTTTGACTTGTATTTCTCTAATGACCAGTGATGATGAGCATTTTTTATGTTTGTTGGCCACATAAATGTCTTCTTTTGAAAAATTTCTTACTATGAAGGTGATAAGGCTCCACCTGGTCTCCCGGATAGGGGTCATATTCCCACATTAAGACAACATGTCACATGGGAATCTGCCAGTGCAGAGTATGAACAATGTCATGTTCTTGCTGAAAACGCTTAGCCTGAGTTTCATAGTCTGAGGTAATCTCCAGACAACTTCAGAGTGTAGAACAGTGAGCAGCAAAACTGGCCTGTCTCCTTCAGACAGTCCATGTCACCACAAATCACACAACTAAAAGGAAAAGAGATGTTTTGGGTTGAAAAAGAGTAAAAAGATACTGTAGCTACATTTCTTTAGCTCTTTTGAACCCAAAGTGTCTCTTCATCTTTTTGTTGTTGTCATTGATGGTGGTGGCATGGGCTTGTTTGTAGAGGACAGGTCAGCTATCTGGCTCAATGCTCTACACTCTGAAGTTGTTGGAAAATGTCCTCATAATTAAATTCAGCCTAAGTGTTTTGCTGGGAACACTGCGGAATCAATGCTACCTCACCCATCTGCAGGCAGAGAAGGTCCAGTGTGTCTACCACCATGATCGTGATACCAGGACTGTTCCACCATTTGTCTATCACCATTATCATGATATCAGATCTATACCTTTGAGAGATACCTTATTTATACTGAAGTAATTGGAAAAATGGTTTTTAAAAGTATTAATATCCTGTATTCAGATGATCGTCCCCTAAACATTTTATTTTTATTATAAATTTTTAAAAAAAGTGTCTGTTCATGTCCTTTGCCCACTTTTTGATGGGGTTATTTTTTTTTCTTGTAAATTTGTTTTAGTTCTTTGTAGATTTTGGATATTAGCCCTTTGTCTGATGGGTATCTTGCAAAAATTTTTTCCCATTCTGTTGGTTGCCGTTCATCCCAATGATTGTTTCTTTTGCTATGCAAAAGCTCTTATGTTTAATTAGGTCCCATTTGTCTATTTTGGCTTTTGTTTGCCATTGCTTTTGGTGTTTTAATCATGAAGTCCTTGCCTATGCCTATGTCTCAATTGGTATTTCCTAGGTTTTCTTCTAGGGTTTTTATGGTGTTAGGTCTTATGTTTAACTCTTTAATCCATCTGGAGTTAATTTTTGCATAAGGTGTAAGGAAGGGGTTCAGTTTCAGCTTTCTGAACATGGATAGCAAGTTTTCCCAACACTATTTATCATACAGAGAATCATTTCCCCATTGCTTGCTTTTCTCAGTTTTGTCAAAGATCAGATGGTTGTAGATGTGTGGTGTTACTTCCGAGGCCTCTGTTCTGTTCCATTGGTCTATACCTCTTTTGGTACCAGTACCATGCTGTTTGATTACTGTAGCCTTGTACTGTAGTTTGAAGTCAGGTAGCATGATGCCTCCAGCTTTGTTCTTTTTACTTAGGATTGTCTTGGCTATGCAGGCTCTCTTTTGGTTCCATATGAAGTTTAAGGTGGTTTTTTCCAGTTCTGTGAAGAAGGTCAGTGGTAGCTTGATGGGGATAGCATTGAATCTATAAATTACTTTGGGCAGTATGGCCATTTTCATGGTGCTTTTTAAATTTACACAATTCAGTCCACAGCACTCATCATTTAATACAAATGTAATGCATTTAATGCAATATATTTTAGGTTGTTTGAGTGTTTTCAATGGTTTTGCTTTTGTCATATTCTTTCCTCAGATACTCATACTGTGTTGGACACTATTAAATTTTCATGAGCCAATCCTAGTGGATACTTCTATGGCCATTTCAGCATGGAGTATCGACAATATCATTTCTATGATTTTATTTTCCTTCCATTTACCTTTTTATTCAATATCACTAAGTTGGAATTGGTGGTAAATAATTTGTACTTTGCTATGTTTAGTTTCAAAATCAGAAGTGAAAATCATTTTCTCTGTATTTTAGATCATACACACATCTGATAGTTTTCTACTTTATTAACTTTAAATATTCCATAATATTATACTGTTGCTCCCAAAGTACCATGAACCACAAATATATAATAGTTTGTATTATGTGAACATATCCATACCTTAATAAAAATATAAAAACATGAAAACAAAACAAAATAAAAACTTTAATGCTACAACTTATATAATTTTAATATCCCATCTAGGAATAGTCAGATTCATTGTCTTATTTATATTAAATTTAGCTCTTCTAAATTATAATTATATATACAGGTTGAAGGGGTCCTTCTCCTTTTAGTATTACCACAGATTTAATATTGACAGCTATTTTTTATCTTCAGGAAATTCTATGCTACAGATACAGTTATTTATTAAAAATTGAAGCAAGATTTTAAAAATTATAATGATGAAATAGGGTAGGGAAGAGTGTAATGTCACTGAGCTTCTGTCATTGTTTTAGTCATTATTAGTCACTATAATGAGTCACTATTTTGAAAATTATGCATGTAAGTAATCAGAATAATTTATGAATGTTTAGTTCAGTAAAATTAAATACAAACAGGATATTATGGCATTTTCCTAAATATTATCTTTTTTTTTTTTGCTTATTCCTCATAGGCTGGTATCCCATGCATGCTATCCACTTTTCAAGGACCAAAATGCTACCGACAGTGGATGTGCCATGGCAAGCAGGTCTGATGGACGAGGAAAACGGCATGCCACAAAGCCGTGTCCCAACAACGTAGAAAAATCTAACAGGATCTACCAATGTTCTCCTCCATACAGAGTCTCTTCCAGTGTAAGTCAAATGCAAAGAATCAAGAATAGTTGACTTTCTCAAACATATGTAGCTCTACTGTAACTAAAACTATTTAAAAACTATTTATAACTATTATATTCTAAAATAAATATATTATTTTCATGTATTATTTTTAATATTTTAAGTACTTTCAGTTTTGGTATCATGTCTTATCTTTGTACTATTAGCAATGTAAAAATTGGCTTCAATTAAACAAATGTCCAAGGAAATAGGGTTTTAAAATTATGTTTCGTAATATGTATATATAAATATATTTGAACTTGACAATAAAAAGCTAAGTTAATCACTTTTTCACGGACTTTTTTTGGTGGAGTTAGCTCATTTTATCAATCCTTTGCTTCACTCAACAAAATAATTTAAGAGGACCTGGGTCTAATAGGAAAAATACTCCCTTGGATTCTAGTTTGTCTGTTAAAAGCCTAGGCAAATTTACTTCATCATATCACTGTTACCCAAGCCTTCTCATTTTCAGAATCTGTGAACCTCCAGTGCCTCCCATTTATCTCCAGAATACAATTCGGTATTTAACCATGGCACATTGGCCTTTCATGAGTTGGTTTTGACTTACTACTTTTGTTCACTTATGTCCTGCCAGCATCTGCCACTCTACCGGGACATAATGCTCCTTATATATAGAACTAGTCTCTGTTCCCGGGAATACCATGCTGTGTTATACTTTTCCACTTACCTAGGTGATAATTCCTCGGATACAAATGGTTATTAAACCTTTCCATCTAGAATGCCAAACAAATGTTAAGGCCCAGGTAAAAACTTCATCTTCTCTGTGAAGTTTTCCTTGATTTCTAGGCAGAATTAATTTCCCTTTTTTGTTTGCAACCATAACACTGTGCTTGTCTCTACAATTGATCTCATTATATAATAATGGAATTAGTAGTGTCATTCAACCAAAATGTAAATACTTTGAGTATAGGTGCAGGGTTAATACTTGTTCCTGTCATAGTTTCTGGCATGTACTTTGTGCTCAGCGTGCACAGAAAAATGAATGAATGAGTGCACTGCCACCCTACAGAAGGCTGCATTATACATTAGGAGACATCATAGACATATTTGTACTAAAACTATGGTAACAGCTAAACAATCATTTGGGATAGCTCTTGTGAGAAAAAGACTAGAGGTACTATTAATCTCCACTAATTAAATATTGTTTTAACATACTTTATTTATTTTTTTATAACCATAAAAAGTTACTGTATTTTCTTTCCACTCTGAAATTACTATTTAGTGATAAATGTCATTAAAACAAATGGGTGCTTCCTGTCTTTAACAATTTCATTAATGCAGCATAACATGAGTTTTTCAAAGTACGATTGAGAGTAAATTGCGAACACTTAACATTGTACACCAATCAATAGGTTTAGTATACTCTGATAATGATATTGCTCATTCATATTTTTCCATCCAGGAAACTGAGATAATGAAAGAAATCATGCAAAATGGGCCAGTTCAAGGTAAGCCTGGATGAAATATGGTTTTCTCTTATTCATTCTTTTAATAAGCAACATGACATTGAGCTCCTGTAACAGGAGTTTAGTAAAAGAAAGAAAAAATTCACTTTAAGAGTATTCAAAAGGGTTCAACAGTTATAAAATTAGTGCAGTTTTGAGAGATATGCTCAACTATATCTTAATTAGCTGCCATTTTATTTTCAGAAGACAGAGTGATTTATAAATTGAACTCTTAAATATTACATATTTGATGAATGTCTCCAAAGTCTTTCCACAGTGATCCTGGACCAACAGAAAGTCAAACATGAAATGCCAACTGATTAATTTGTAATGAAGCTTACTTTATTCAGTCATATTTAAGAATGATACATACCATTTTCTTGTCTTCAATTTAAATGGATTAGGTAGTGGATTAAAACAAATTGAGGATTAATATTTTCCTTCTATTAGCTTAAAGTAAATAAAGTACCCCAGGGTAATTTTGCATTTTACAAAAGGCTATTGAATTTGATCAATTTTGTAAATGTTTTATGTGGAGTAAACTAGCAGTAAATAATAAAATAACATGGTTACTTATTGTACATTGCCTTTGATTTATATTATCTGTGATAATAATTTATTCTGCTTACCTGTTGAATTTTATTTTGCACCAATGGCCTAGATAAGGGTAAATTTACAGAATGTATTCCCTGTATAAACATTGGCTTGAAGTGCTTGGAAGAACAAATCCAATGAGGCCAAAAGTGAAAATTTACATTGTGAATACTGAAGGACCTGGGCTATATTATCAATATAGTGGAATAAAAAATAGGCCAAAATTAAATGTGAAAACATTTGGTTCATACTTAAGGAACTAGTGCCAATTTTAATTTTTCTGAACAATTATCTAATTATATTGGTTACATATATATAGACAGGAATCATAAATTTTATAATTGTGTGGGATGAATTTTTATTGATCATTTTCACCACTTGGCATTTATTGGAAACCACAGGTTACATAAACATGTTCTGAATTTAATTTTTAAAAATTGTGGGACATTACTCAAAACCTGAAACAAATGAAGAGAAGTTTTCTCTTCCCCCTTATAGCTTTGTAAGCTGTGTTTTGTTGGTCATTTTAAGAGTGCGGGGAATAATCTTTAATTTCAAGGCATGCTCCACTAAGTGGTGCTTGTGTGACAAATTTAAAGGCTCACAGGCATTTGAACTCAAGGTTACACTAAAAATTCCCAACTTTGGCATTTGCTATTTAAATAACTGGGCAATTTGCTTAACCTTTCAAAATCTTCAAGTCAGTGTATTATTGTTTCAAGCATTTGTTTTTCTTTTCCCCTCTCTTCCTCTTTTTTTTAAATCAAACAATTTTGAATTGTAATTATTTCAAATTGAGAAAATGTAAATACCTTAGGTTTATTTTATGGCCATATACTGAAATGCTCATAAATTTCAAAGAATGAATCAAAAATAAAGAACAACATTTCAAATCAATCAAACAAAAATGCAAGTTATTCAAAACCCAATTTTCAAAGGTTTCTTGAGAACCTGCTTCCCACCAGCCTAAGTCATGAGCAAGAGATGAACAACAATCAAGGCTCTCATCCATGTTAAAATTCTGTATCATGAGTTTGCTGTAATTTTCCAAAAGTAAAATTACATGAGCATAATTTTTATAGTTACATATTTGTGAGTTTATCAAGTGGGTTTGGTATCAAAAACTACAGGGAGAAGTCATCTTTCAGGGAATTATGATGGCTTCTCATCCTTTTTCTTTAGTTGGCAGTGTTTTTGAGGAATAATGAATATATTTTATTTATGATGCTTAGAGAAATGTTGAATCATAAGACCTAAGAGAGTGAATGGGTCTATAGAAAAGAAAAACCACTAGCAATATCTTTACATTTTTATAAATGGATAGAATGCTGGATGACTCTTCTTGCTATTGATGTTATGGGATTGCCTGCTTGTTATTGTCTGGCCTTGCATACAGCATTTCCCCTGTCTCAGTACAAAAGAGTGTAAAAGGCAATAGAACCCTGAATGAGTAACATTGTGTACATTCTTCTAAAATCTGTAGGATTAAAAATAAGTATAGGTGATGGAAAGAGAACAAAAGCAGAGATCTGCATAGAGTACAGTTACATAAATTCTTAAAATCCTATAGGAATGTGTTTTAGAGTAGATAAAGAAGTTTTAACCTCTTTTGTGACTATTTGCACAGCATCAGAAAAGGCATGGAACATTAAACAATGAAACAAAAAGTGGAATGTTAGAAAAGTTATATTTAACTTTGGAGTATAAGTTTTTGTTTTAAGGATCTGTCAAACACTAGTTACGTTAGTTCCTATTTTGTTTAAAATGCTTGTCTAATTAAGACAAGCATTTTATACAGTTATCAAGATATACATATCTAATCCCAACTAAAAATTTTTAAATTCATATCTTCTAGAAGAGAAGTGTGAAGTCTTCATCCTGAATTGCCACAGCCCTTCCACAAAGCAGCACACAATAGAGAGATGAAGTAATCTAGGTGAGGGAAGGAAGGAGAAGTTTCTAAAGTATAAACTCTACTTTTCCAAGTGTACAACATTGCTTATCTCTCCAGAGCTGGGAGGATGAAATCCTGTCAAAGTTTTCTTTTGCCAGGAGTTTGCTTTTTTTATTCTAGCTCACCAAAGAAAGATTTGTATTTACTTAGGATTAAGGACAATTGCTTTAAGCCCAGTTTGCTAGGCTCTGCTAGCTTAATTGGGGTTTTAAGAGGCTTGCGATAAAGCACAAGGTTAATGGAGAAATAGCAATCACAGACCAAATATAGTGTGCTTTTGCTGCAAGTGCTTAATTTTTGGTAGTAGAGTCTCTGCTGATTAGACTAGATGGTATTTTAAAAGCATAATGCGTACTTAATAATTCTAAATAGGTAAAAGTTGTTTTTATAAGATAACAAAAGATATTTTAACTAATTAAATTAAATAGGAAAGAAAATTAGGCTGAACTGCACAACCTCTTCTTAGATTCAACTCCTTGCAATTTACCCATTGATTGTTCTGTGACATTTTCTGGTGGTTTTTAAAGATGATAATTTAATATTGTGTTCTATTGTATTTTATTTTAGCTGTAATGAAAGTCCATGAGGATTTCTTCCATTATAAGACAGGAATATATAGGCATGTTACCAGCACAAATAAAGAATCAGAAAAATTTCGAAAGCTTCAGACACATGCAGTCAAACTCACTGGGTAAGGCAATTAAAAAAAAATACTCCTGTAATGCTTTTGGAAAATGAAACTGAAAATTAGAATATGTAGTGTTTTAAATGCTAGAATCCCTTTTGTAGGAGAGATTGTGATACAAATGAAAAATGATCTAAACCTTCTACTATTTAATCATTATTTTAAGGTCCAGTAAAAGACTACCTCAGCATTCTGGGGAAAAAATGATCATTTTCTAGCTCTCACTTCTTGTCACTATGTCGTTAAGAATCTGTTCTAAGGGCAAGGAAAATATATTATTGAAATAACTTATACATATGGCATAATCAAGGGAAGAGAGCAAATCCAAGGTGTATTATGGTTTGGGGAAATGGTTTTGAATAGAATTGCAAATAGCAAAGATTAAGCAGGAAGAGAAGTAAGGTCACCTATAATTCAATGTAAGGTTACTTTATGTGAGAATTGTAGAAATTAGATTGATCAAATTTGTGAGTAAAATATGTTAATCTATGCAAGAGCAAGAAAGAAGTTCAAAATTTGGTGATGGGATTTTAGGAGTGAGTAATTTTACAAATAGGCCCTACTCTGAAAGACAGTGTGAGTATGAGACCACTTTCCCAGCGCCTTCTCAATTTATTCTGACTAAAACATCTCATAATGTCTCGCTCTAATTCAAATGAAATGCTACAAAGTTTTCTTTTCCATCTAAAACCCTCACTCTTCTCATCTTGCATATTATGGTAAATAACTTCATTCCTATTGAACATGTCCTTAACAACTTAATTTTATTGAGCCTACACAAAACAACCTCACCTACAATCAAATTATCTTCTCCTTACTGATCTTTGAAACACATTTAAATCAGTTCTAAGCTATGTAGACAAACTATCCTGTGTGATGTCTCTTTAATTGTTTTAAATACTCGAATATTTCAACTACAAAATTATCACATTTTTTTGAATCTAAGATAATACTAATTTTATGACATGTGTTGATTTCAGGAATGTGAAAATACATGTATTTTAGGATTGAAGACTACGATGTTTCATATTAATGTAGGATACTAAATCTACAAATTGGAAAAAGTGTAATGCATGTGTGTATGTGTGTATTTATAAATGTTTTCACCATTCAGAGATAATAACCTCTGTTGAAATCGCTAAGTATTTTTAATGAATCTCCTAGATGTATAACTATAGAGAAACAAGAAAGAAAAGAAAGAAAGAGAAGGAAAGGAGGAAGAAAGGGAGAGAGGAATGGAGGAAAGAAGGAAGGAAAGGAAAGAGATTTCACAGGAAAACAAGATACTGTAGTACTTCAGATTTTTTGAAAAGGAAAATTTTTCTAATGTTTTCACTGACAGTATATTAAAATGCCAGTTTCTTACATTCTTTCAAATACTAGATTTGAAAGAAACACTTTTCCATTTTAATAGGGTTATAAAACTGAATAGTTTTAATTATTCAGGATAATTTGTCTTTAGAAGCCAATGGTAGCTTCCTATTACCCTACTTTTTAAGGTTATATGGAAAAAGGTGCTTGCCTTAATTTTAAAAAAGTGTATCATTTTTAATAAAATGAAGTTATACTCACTACTAAAATTAACAACTAAAAAGAAGATAGTAAAAAAAACCAAAAAGCGAAAAAAACAAATCAGGCCAGATGCTGTGGCTCATGCCTGTAATCCCAGCCAAGGCAGGTGGATTGCATGAGGTCAGGCATTTGAACTCCTATCTTTACAAAAAAATACAAAAATTAAGATGGTCAAATAACAACAGCTTTGGAGCGCAGGTCCCAGTGAGAACAATGCAGAGGGTGAGTGATCACCACATATCCAAATGAGTTTTTACTGCCCACAGACCAGGAGATTCCTGGGCCAAAATGTGCCATGAGTTTCCAGCACAGCTGTTTCAGCTGGTGCAACTGGTTTCTACACAAAAATTCATACAAATCTGGGCAGCCATTTCAACTGGCGCCTGGAACACCTGGGAGACAGAGCCACCCATTAAACTGAAAAAGAGGTGGCTGAAACAGGGAGCCAGCTGATCTGACTCAGTGGATCCCACCCCTACAAAGACCAGCAATCTGAAATGCTCTGGGTTGAGAGTTTCACAGCAAGTGCAGCTGGACCCTGGACTGTCCAGCTTGGTTGGGGAAAGGGCATCCACCATTACCAAGGGAGTCTACCACTGCCGAGGCAGTCTGCCATTACTGAGGCAGTTCTAACTATATCTCTGTAAACACAACTGCAAGGAAGTTTACACAGCAGCTGCGCAGAGCCCACAGCAGCTCAGCAACACCTCTGCTGGCAGACTGTGACTAGACTACCTCCTTGCAGGGCAGGGCATCTCTGAAAAAAGGCAGCAGTACATCAGGAAATTATAAATAAAGCCACACCTTCCCAGCACAGAGAACCTGGGAAAAGAGGCAGTTATGAGTTCCACTGCAGCAGACTTAAACACATCTGCCCAGCGGCTCTGAATGGAACAAAAGTTCCTAGCACAGCACTTTAGCTCCTATAAGGGACAGACTGTCTCCACAAGCAGCTCCCTGACCCCTGTATATTCAAAGAGACACCTTGTAAAGGAGAGCTCAGGCTGACATCTGGTGGGTACCCTTCTGGGACGAAGCTAACAGTAGAAGAAACTGGCAGCAACCCTTACTGTTCTGCAGCCCCTGTGGGTAATCCCCAGGCAAGCAGGGTCTGGAGTGAACCTCCAGCAGTCTTGCAGCAGAGGGGCCTGTCTGTTAGAAGGAAAACTAAAAAACAGAAAGAAATACCTTCAGCATCAATAAAAAGGATGTCTACTCAGAGACCTCATCTGAAAGTTGCCGACTACAAAGACCACAGGTAGATAAAGCAATGAAGATGGAAATAAATCAGCGCAAAAAGGATGATAACACCAAAAGCCAGAACACCTTTCCTCCTCTAAGGGATCACAACTCCTCACCAGCAAGGGAACAAAGCTGAATGGAGAATGAGTCTGATGAATTGGCAGCAACAGGCTTCAGTAGGTGGGTAATAACAAACTACTCTGAGCTAAAGGAACATGTCCTAAACCAATACAAAGAAACTAAGCACCTTGAAAAAAGGTTTGACGAAATGCTACAAGAATAAATAGCATAGAGAAGAATATAAATGACTTGATGGAGTTGAAAAACACAACACGAGAACTTCACAAAGCATAAACAAGTTTCAGTAACTGAATTGACCAAGCAGAAGAAAGGATATTAGAGATTGAAGATCAACTCAATGAAATAAAATGAGAAGGAAAGATTAGAGAAAAAAGAGTGAAAAGAAATGAACAAAGCCTCCAAGAAATATGGAATTATGTGAAAAGACCTAAACTGCATTTGATAGGTGTATCTGAGTGTGATGGAGAGAATAAATCCAAGCTGGAAAACACCCTTCGGGATATTATACAGGAGAACTTCTCCAATCTAGCAAGGAAGGCAAATATTCAAGTCCAGGAAATACAGAGAACACCACAAAGATATTCCTCAAGAAGAGCAACCCTAAAGCACATAATCGGCAGATTCACCAGGGTTGAAATGAAGGAAAAAATGCTAAGGGCAGCCAGAGAGAAGGTTGGGTCACCCACAAAGGGAAGCACATTAGACTCACAGCAGATCTCTTGACGGAAACCCTGCAAGCCAGAAGAGAGTGGGGGCCAATATTCAACATCCTTAAAGAAAACAACTTTCAACCTAGAATTTCATATCCAGCCAAACTAAGCTTTATAAACGAAGGAGAAATAAAATCCTTTATGAACAAGCAATTGCCGAGAGATTTTGTCACCAGCAGACCTGCCTTACAAAAGCTCCTGAAAGAAGCACTAAACATAGAAAGGAATAACCAGTACCAGCCACTCCACGAATGTACAAAATGGTAAAGAGCATCAACACAATGAAGAAAGTGCATCAACTAATGAACAAAACAACCAGATAGCATCAAAATGGCAGTTTCAAATTCATATGTAACAATATTAACCTTAAAAGTAAATGGGCTGAATGCCCCAATCAGAAGACACAGACTGGCAAATTGGATAAAAAGTCAAAAACTATCAGTGTGCTGCATCCAGGAAACGCATCTCACTTGCAAGGACACACATAGGCTCAAAATAAAGGGAGGGAGGAAGATCTACCAAGCAAATGGAGAGCAAAAAAAACAAAAACAAAAAAACCCAAAACAAAACAAAACAAAACAAAAAAACAGGAGCCGCAATTCTAGTCTCTGATAAAAAAAAGACTTTAAACCAACAAAGATCAAAAGAGACAAAGAAGGGCATTACATAATGGTAAAAGGATCAATGCAACAAGAAGAGCTAACGATCCTAAATACATATGCACCCAATGCAGAAGCACCCAGATTCATAAAGCAGGTTCCTAGAGACCTACAAACAGACTTAGACACTCACACAATAATAGTGGGAGACTTTAACACTCCACTGTCAATATTAGACAGATCAACAAAACAGAAAATTTAAAAAGATATCCAGACTTGAACTCAGATCTGGACCAAGCAAACCTAATAGATATCTACAGAACTCTCCACCTGAAATCCACAGAATCTACATTCTTTTCAGCACCACATCACACTTACTCTAAAATTGACCACATAATTGGAAGTAAATCACTCCTCAGCATATGCAAAAGAATGGAAATCATAGCAAACAGTCTCTCAGACCACAGTGCAATCAAATTAGAACTCAGAATTCAGAAACTAACTCAGAACCTCACAACTTCATGGAAACTGAACAACTGGCTCCTGAATGTTGACTGGATAAACAATGAAATGAAGGCAGAAATAAAGAGGTGCTTTGAAAACAATGGGAACAAAGACACAACGTACCAGAATCTCTGGGACACGTTTAAAGCATTGTCTAGAGGAAAATTTATAGCAATAAATGTCCACAAGGGGAGCAAAGAAAGACCTAAAATGGACACTCTATAGTCAAAATTGAAAAAGTTAGAGTAGCAAGATTAAAAAAACTCAAAAGCTAGTGGAAGACAAGAAATAACTAAGATCAAAGCAGAACTGAAGGAGATAGAGACACAAAAAAATGCTTCAAAAAATCAATAAATTTAGGAGCTGGTTTTTGAAAAGATCAACAAAATAGACTGCTAGCCAGAGTAATGAAAAAGAAAAGATAGAAGAATCAAAT
>CAUYQU010062840.1:0-17975 GCA_963574635.1 Cheracebus regulus
TTTTTTTTTTTGTAGCGATGGGGTTTTGCTATGTAGACCAGGCTGGTCTCAAACTCCTGAGCTCAAGTGATCTGCAAACCTCAGCTTCCTACAGTGCTGGGATTACAGGCATGAACCACCATGCCCAGCCTAAAACAAATATATACTTTGACTCTAGGCAGTACATTAGTGATTTCTCTGCTTGTATGTACAGAGATAAAACAAAAAAGCAAACCCCCAAATTCAATATTTATATCTTAATCCAAACAGGACTTCTGTATTTGAGAAAGGAAAGTCCAGGCTAAATGCATGTCTCAGGGAAATTCAAAGCTGAAGGTTTTGCAGACAGCACACCTAAGTGGGTGTTTAATCCAGGAGTGTTAGGAGAAGAATGCCAATGGACAGGACTGCCATGAGATTCCATAGGGACAGTAAACATCCATCGTGATAGCCTGAAGCCAAAACACATGCCATCAGCAGGCAGCTGAATCCACAAATCCTGCTACATCTGGGTGCTGGGAAGCATTTCACATCGTCTTTGCCGGCCAGAGCTCAAACTTACTAGGTTTAAATGAAAACTGCTGATAGGAAATGCAGAGAACTCATGAAGGAATGTGTTCAGTGGAAACTTTAGTGCAAAGCTCTAAGTGTTTTGTTTCTAAGGATCTATGAGAAGGCTTAAGAATTTAAAATTGAGCATTTTACATCTGCTTAGTACGGGAATAATTTGTGGCCTTAGGTTTAGAGTCAC
Source organism: Cheracebus regulus (assembly GCA_963574635.1). NCBI lineage: Eukaryota > Metazoa > Chordata > Mammalia > Primates > Pitheciidae > Cheracebus > Cheracebus regulus. The sequence continues at coordinate 731 of CAUYQU010062840.1, forward strand.
ATTTTAAAAACTGGCCCCTGGATTGCAGGAAAACAGAAAAACAATATAGCCATTTGGTATGACTTGTTATAAAACTTAGCTGGTGGTTTTTAAAAATAGTTCTAAACCAAATTAGCTCTGGGCACCTGCTGGAGCTTAGTATGTTTTCAGATAGACTTGTTTGCTGTCAGCCAAAAAAAAAAAAAAAAAAAAAAACCCAACCCAACAAAACCTTCCACCCACATGGTTTGTTATAAAACCTGACACTAGTAATGCTTTTCCAAGCCACTTTTCTTAGATCAAACCATTCAAATAAAAAAACATGGCATTTGACGTCTTAAAAGAATGGAGCAAATTTAGATAATAGTTTCAGAAAATCAGGGGAAGAAAGGTAGGAAATGTTAGAAAATGCAATGTGTTAATCACTGTGTGAAAGCTTTTCTAATTCTTCATGTGACTTCATTCCAACATGGATATTGCAGTATGGCTGGAATGTTGGGATTTATGGTTTTATAAGAAAGGCCCCTGAAACCATCTCTGTTACCACAATGTTTACCCAAGATGTGCATGGATATAGCTGTTTCAAGTGATTTGGACATTTTGTTTATGCGACAGAAGAGATATAAATAATATTTAAGTGAATAATGGCAACAATGACAGTAACCAAAGTGGCAAAAATCGTTTTGTGGAGATGTTATTTTTTAGGCAATATTAAAAGCTGTTCCTTGCTCATAGAGTATGTTAAGACCTGGGTCAACATTAACAAATGAAAACCTCATTTCTGCAGTGCTCTGAGGGTGATTTAGGTTTCACAGACCTCATTTAAATTCCGATCTGTAGCAGTTCTCTGACTGCAGTTGGGAAAGAATCCTGTTTAATTATACATATGTTTTATATAGTAAAATGGCTTCAGAAAGCCTCTCTTACCATCACTAGTCTACATATCATTGAATAAAATACTACTGACTCACTAGTGATTCACCCTGCCTTCCTGAATAACTTTGAATAATTTAACTTCCTAACCACTGCAGGTTCTTGAAATCAAATTGGTATTTTAGAAGTCCTGATAGGAGTAATTACAATAATAATGGCAAGGATATTGATGACTCCTATTGTTAGTACTACTTACTAAATGCCTGGTACTGAAATAGATACTTTATATGCATTTTTGATATACCTGATAACAGTCCTGTAAAACAGTTATTATTAGCCCATTTTATAAATGGGGAAATAGGATCTTAGAGTTTGCACAGCTTAAAAAAATGGAAATACTGGAATCTGAATCCAAAACAGCCTGACTAAAAACAATGCAAGAAGGAAAAAAAAAGTTGAGTATCAGAGAGAAGGTAAAAGGAGACATTTTCTCTAGGAAGTGATACATAAAATGGCAAATGTGCTTTGCTCTCCATTAGAGAGTTCTGAAATCTCAGACATAAATATGATATAAAAAAACTCTTATTACCTCCAAATGAGGAGATGTGGGTCAAAACTTGCAGAAATTCTCTAGACACTCTTCTAAACAGGTGTGGTTTAAATTAATCCAGCCTAGCAGAGTAACAAAAGCTGCCTTATTTGTTGCTAAAAGGCCTGGTTAGATATAACCATTAAAGTGTGTGAGTTCTCTATTGAGTAATCCACTTTTGCTGTGGAAATCTTAAAATAAACCCTTCTTTATGAATGTGAAGCCTCACTAATTCTCCTTTCACTAAACCTCAAACCCTGTAATTTTTACTAAGTACCCGAGAGTCTCACAAATGCTAATACTAGAGCATTTTAGTCTATCACAAAGATTTTGTTTTAAATAACCACTGGATGGAAAAAAAGTCAGATTCAGCATTTCCTATAAGTAATTGAAATGAAACTGGATTTCCCAAGTAAAGAAAAGTGTTTTAGTGGAGTTAATCCTTGATTTGTCTTATTGACAGCAATTTTTAGTTAAGCTTTTGGCATTATTTATCTGCACTGTTTTTTAAGGTTATTAGATGGGATTGAAGCATACATGATGTTGGTAATTATGTACTTAATTGTTTACCTCAGAGTGCAACCTGGAAAAATATTTACTCATTTTGGACTTTTTTTTTTTTTTTAAACAGGAAGGACTCAAGCTTTGTATGACTCCTTGTACACTTCAGGTGACCAAATCAGAACACCTGAAAAATTTGATCAGCTTCATTTGCCACCACTTATTTATATAGCTAATTCCTGTGTTAAGAATTTGGAAGCATCTCCCATTATTGCTTGTGTAGACTAAGCCCTCAATGAATTGGACTAGGGTTGAAAATAGTCCTATTATGATCTGTCTGAGGTTATGTAGGCTTCACTAAAAATATCCTGTCACATCCTTATAGAAAATTTAAAAATGGTAAAGATGATATAAGTAAACAGCTGAATAGCAATGCATTTATCTCATCATAAATGTAATCAGAAGACCTCTACTAGCTGAAGTCTTTCTTTACCATCTCCAAGCTAATATGAACTTTCTCTTTTAAATCTTGCCACCTAAAGCACTTAGGTCATATCTTTTTGTTATGTGAGACCATCTTTTAGAACATACTATTTCTTTGTGCATATTACAAAATGGTGCCCTGCTGATTGGACCAATTACAAAAAGATATCCCTTGCTCTGGGTCTGGGCTAAAGTAGCTCTTTGTCAGCTCTGTGCAGATTGGATTTCAGCCCCACTTGTCTTTCCTTGTGTTGTGACCTGTTCTTATGCTACTTATAGTTTGTCCCTTCTTACAGATATTTATATTTTATCATTTACTAATTTATTCATTTGACAAATGTTTAATGAGCACTCATTACATACCAGGCATTCATTAAACTCTGGAGAATCCAGTAATTTATAAATAAGACCTGGACCCTGCCCTCAAGGAACTCTTGTTTTAGATGGGGGAGAAGGATACTGTCAATCAGTATTCCAGCAGCAAACAGATGACACAGCCATAGGATAAGTTAAAGAGAATGTAATAAAGGGATTATTCACAGGACATGGTGTAGGGAACTCACAAGGCATAGTGTAGGACTTAGGTGTGAACAAGGCATGGTTAAAATGGTGGATGTGGGGAAGCAGTTACTGGAACCCAGAGAGTGAGAGTGCTGGCTGGAGAGGGTCCCTGGCTGGAGCTAAACTTAGGAGGAGGGTTACAGGCAGGGACTGGGGACTCTGCAATGAGATGAGTGGGTAGAGGGAATAAACACCCCATCCTCACTCTACTGTTCTCTCATCTTCTCATTGTTTAAAGACATTCTTCATTGGCTGAACTTGAGCAGAAGTCAGGAGACAAGGATGGTGATTGATATATTCTTTTGAGTTCAGCCTTCGGGGTGCAGAGAACAGATGTTAAGGAGGGTTGAGGAGGGTGGACAGTGGATCTGGAAGAGAAAACAGAAGATATCCAGCATGGTCGATTCATTTTGCCTCTCCTGTCCTTTACATAGCTAAAAGTTTGTGTTCCAACACAGGAAACACAAAATCTCATCAGTTTCTACATCACTGACATTGATATCATCAATCTGGTCATACTCCCAGCTGAAAACTAAAATGTCAACAATCACCAGTGTTCTTCATATAAAGTAATGAGGGTGTGAGGGATAACTTAATATAAAATGTAGCTGCTACCTTGTCTACCTGTATAGCTCATCTCAAGGCTTAATTGGTAATGACAATTGTCTTTGTCCAGCAGCCTTTTCCCTCGTTCTGTGCTCACATCCTCTCTGGTGCTATGGACAGAATGTTTGTGCCCCCCTCAAATTGAAACTCTACCACAAATGTGATGGTATTCAGTGGGATTTTTGGAAAGTAATTAAAATTAGATGAGGTCATGAGGGCAGACCTTCCTCAATGGGATTAGTGACTTTATGAGCGATGAGAGAGCTTACTTCAGCTCCCTGCTTTCTGCCACCTGAAGATACAAGGATAAATTGGAAGTCTGTCTGAAAGAGGGTCCTCACCTGATCGCAGACTTCCAGCCTCCAAAACTATTGTTTTGCCCATTGTTTACAAGACACCTAGTTTATAGTATTCTGTTACAGCAGCTGAATTAAGAGTGCTTTACCTGGTGAGGTGACCCAAATCTTCATTCCTATGAGACCTGAGTCCTTGGATTCTATTTTGAGTTGCTGTAGTTTTTCATTGAGCAGGAGTTATTGTGCACGTCTACTAAGAGGTGCCCTAGTGAATCCCTGTGTTTCAAACATAGTTCTTCATGCTTCCATTATGTAGTAGAGATCTAGTTTTCTCCTGGTAATTTGGATCAATCACCCTGGCCAGTAGAATGACCTTCTTCCTCTGTCTGTTAATTCACAGCCATGAGAATTTCAAAAAGGCAAGAGGGCAGCCTGTGTTTCCTTTGGACATGAAGACATCTAAACCCACTGAGCTCAAAGTCACGTTGACAGCAAACATTTTTGGAGTTGTGGGAACAAGGTGGAAAATTCACTAGACGTAATAGTGAGATGGAGTACTTCTGCCTTCTTGCTCTGGTTTCTGGACCCATGCATTCTAGCCCTGGAGGAGGCAGGATCACATAGTGGAAACTGGTTAAGACATGTACTGTATCCTGTAGGACAGCACCCCAATCTCTAGTGTGCAGTCCCCCAACTGGTACAGCAGCTGATCTTTCAGGAGGCCATTCTAGCTTACATCAAGCCAGCAGGTGATCAATGAATGACATGGATATGAGCTCATTGCCGTTCTTCTTTTGCCTTAAAATATTTTCCTGAATGGAGAACTTGTATAGGACATGAATGGCAAAAGTAAAGCTTTCTGCAACTCCATGTAAGAAAAGCACTTCAGGCAGAGAAGACACATCTGTCCCCCAGAAAATAAGTCAAATATGTGAGGACAAATTTACACACTTCCTAACATGGAGGAAGTCCACTGTAACTTATCTGCCTCCAAGTGGTTGGCTGGGCCCCTGAGAAATTGTGTCGTGTCAGGGGTTCAGTGTTGGCCTCTACTGTTGGCAGGTTGACACTCAGCAGGTGTAGTAGCTAGGCACACCCTTCATCCCTGCTACCATGGCCTACTTTTACATGCTTTTACATGGCCCATTGAGCAAACACTGAGGACGCTGAGGAAAGAGGCTAAGGGGACTGAATTGGCCATTTTACCCACCTGATTGTTGAGAGCCTTCCCCAAAGCCATCTTTCGGGTGAATATTTTCATACTCAGTCCATTTGAATAATTCATCCACAAATCACTCCCCCACTCACCCTTGTCATCAGTTTTCCATTTTTTTTCTTGTCAAGTCCATGACCATCCAGCCAACACTGTTAGTCTATGCCCATGAGTCAGTGTAGATCAGCCATTTTGCCTTTCTCATTAGATGGACAACCAGATGTACCTTCCAAAGTCCTGCCCGGGGGAGGACCTACATTAACCACTATCTTTCAGGGATGGCCTGGAAGACATGCAGATTCATGTGTTACTAGACCCAGCCATTTTCTTCCCTTAGCTGGCCACAGGGAACTCCCTAGGACAGGACAGGAGGATTGAGGGAGAGAGAGCGAAACACTGGAGCAGGCACTGTGAAAATTTGAGCTTCCTGCTTGTGCCTTCCCAGCATGCTCCAGTGCCTCTGTATTATGCTGTTCATAACTTAGAGTGCACAGTTTTGTGACTTGGTGGTTCAGATACTTTATACTTTTAATACATTATTTTGTTTTGTTCAGTTTTTTCTTTTTTGAGATGGAGTCTTGCTCTGTCGCCCAGGCTGGAGTGCAGTGGGACACTCTTGGCTCACTTGCAATCTCTGCCTCCTGGGTTCAAGCAATTCTCTGCCTAAGCCTCCCTAGTAGCTGGGATTATAGGCACCTGCCACCATGCCCAGCTGATTTTTTTGTATTTTTAGTAGAGATGGGGTTTTACCATGTTGACTGGGATGGTCTCAATCTCTTGACCTCGTGATCCACCTACCTTGGCCTCCCAAAGTGCTGGGATTACAGGTGTGAGCCACCTCACCTGGCCTATACTTTTAATACATTATACTACATCCTATAGGCTAGCATCTTATAATACTTTAATATTATTCCTGAAAATATTAATGTAATGACCACCATTTATGATCAAAACCCAGTTCATGATAGGCAGTTCAGGTTATGTGATGCCTCATGTCTGTTATTCAGTCCCTAACAGGACTTGGAAACAAACCAGAAACTGCATTTCAAATGGAGAATCATTGTTGGCATAAGAGTGCATGGCTTGCTGAAGTCTCATTTGCAGTGCCAATGGGAGATAACTACTGAAAATTCTCTTACAGAAGAGATCATTGAATCAGGTTTTGAAGGATGAGGTGGACAAGCCATGGAACAGCATCTGCAAAAATTTTAAAAAAGTAAAATCGCGGCTGGGTGTGGTGGTTCATGCCTGTAATCCTAGTACTTTGGAAGGCCAAGGCGGGCAGATCACCTGAGGTCAGGAGTTCGAGACTGGCCTGGCCAACGTGGTGAAACTCCACTTCTACTAAAAATCCAAAAACCAGCTGGCTGTGGTGGCTCATGCCTGTAGTCCCAGCTACTTGGGAGGCTGAGGCAGAAGAATGGCTTGAACCTGGGTGGTGGAGGTTGCAGTGAGCCGAGATCGCGCCAGTGCACTCCAGCCTGGGCAACAGAGCGGTACTCTCTCTCTCTCTCTCAAAAAAAAAAAAAAAAAAAGTAAAATCTCGAATGCTAAAGTCATTTGATATTACTGGGTCATGAGGAGGCACACTTGGGGTCCTAATCACAGGGAACCTCGAACCTTGTAAAGGAAGTTACTGAATTCCTAGGCAGAGGAATTGTCTTATCTCTTTAAATAAAAGAGATAAGACAGATCTGGTCTTCTGGTACCTTTCGCAGCCTCTTTTAATAGCAGATTATACACACTTTTTGTTTCAGAATTTTAATTGGAAATGTTACATATTGTGTTATCACAGTAGGTTCACAACATCTTTCTACTAGGCTTCTAAATTACTAAAATGTTTTTTTTTCTTTTTTTAAATCAGGCATCCTCTTCAATAAATTTCACATGTGACTTGTTTAGAGCCTCTTCTCTCTGTCTCTGTCTCTCTGGTACAGTGTGGAGTTCATGTAAGGAGATTGCATGGGGGCCCCTAAATGAAAATTGGCTTCTAGTCTGCTATTTGATTCTCATTATTCGAATTTCTAACCTATTTGGGTTCTTTGCCAACTAACTTCCTAAGAAAAATGGTTTCACCTCCTCACTTGTATGAGTAAGATACTAATGCAAATATATCCCGTCTGTTAATCTTTTTGTATTCCCTTTGTGGTACATATAAAAGTATCTTGCCTAAACTATATAAAATACTCTACAGATAATGAGCCTTGTGTTTTTGTAAGTGCATGGCTATTTTTTTTTTTTAATTTTTGAGATGGGGTCTTGCTCAGTTGCCCAGGCTGGAGTGCAGTGGCGCGATCTTGGCTCACTGCAACCTTCTCTTTAGGTATTCAAGCAATTCTTCTGCCTCATCCTCCTGAGTATCTGGGACTACAGGCGTGCACCACCATGCCTGGCTAATTTTGCATTTTTAGTAGAGACAGGATTTCACCATGTTGGCCAGGCTGGTCTCGAACGCCTGACCTCATAATCCACTCACTTTGGCCTCCCAAAGTGCTGAGATTACATGTGGGAGCCACTGTGCCCGGTCACATGGCATCTTTAAAATATGAGTGAATCAACTGCTAAGATATTTATAGTTTAATCAATATACACAATCTTGAAGAATGATCAGAGTGATAGTAACAGACACCTATATCTTTGGAAATGCATTACCTTACTTAGAGAAATACCATCAGTTCTGAAACATTGCTCCAATATTTAGAAATTAAAACATTTGTTGTTCTGTGACAGGAGCAGGGCATACCACCAACAAAAAGTGCCATCTGGGCCAGGATCCTGGGAGAGAAGGGACTGGAGAACAAATGGCAGATCAAAAGTTTGGATCAGAAACTCATGCAGTGTTTAGAGCAGGTCTGAGCATGGTGTGCCTTTGATTTCAGAGACTACTCCGTGCTTGGATGAGTTTTCTAGACTGTGGAACACAATAGTAACTGGCCCCAGGGGCACGCAGAGGAACACTGGGTTACTAGAAGAGAAGGTAAAGATGATTAAGTTTGCAAAGGAAGCGTGAAGAAGACATTGACTACTGGTCAATGGATTTGAGCTTCTTTTAGCAAGCATTCCGAGAAAACGCAGATGCTGTTTAACCATTGAGCAGAGCTTCACATTTTGTGGGATTTGGATTGAGTTCCTTGAGGGTTAAAGGTTGATTAAATCATCTGTCAATAAGAAAGAAGTGGAGATTGAATTATTTTGCCAATCAACCGTATTTTATCCCTTTACCCTCTAAAGAATCACGTGGTTCTAAAACGCAAAGATGTTCAGCCCTGCTAAGGTTGTCTACACTTTAGTACTATTTCTGAAAAAAAAAAAAATCAATATAATGACCACCCTTTTATGTTCCAAACAAGATGTTAGTTTAAAAATTTCACCGTAAACATAAATCAGAATTTCCTTCCTTCCTTCCTTCCCCCTTCCCTTCTTCTCCCCCTCCCTCTCCCCTCCCCCTCCCTTCCCTTTCCTTTCTTTTTTCCTTTCCTTTCCGACAGGGTCTCCCTCTGTCACGCAGGCTGGAGTACAGTGGTACAGTCTCGGCTCACTGCAACCTCCACCTTCCATGCTCAAGTGATCCTCCCACCTCAGTACCCCTGCCTCTGCTATGATCCCCAGTAGCAGGGGCCATGGGTGCCTACATTTTTTTGGAGAGACGGGTTTCACCATAATGCCCAGGCTGATCTCAGACTCCTGGACTCAAGAGAACCACCTGCCTTGGCCTCCCAAAGTGTTGGGATTATAGGTGTGAGGCACTGCACCAGAACTAAATCAGAATTTCTGTTTTCAAAACTAAAACAGAAAATGATCAAATGTACGTTTTGTGGGATGGTGGTTGAATACACATCATTTTCCTAAGGCATCATCTAGAAATATTTAGTTAGCCTATAATTACAAATGGCCTTACTAGGTCCTATGCAAAGAAATGGCCACAGAGTCAGTCCTTATATCTAGTGTCTTATAAAACCACCAGCCTGACATAAATACTTAGTTACAGGATAGGAAGGGAAAGAAAAGAAGAATAATCTCAAATCAAGGTGGCTATCTTTAATATCCTTGTTAAAGGCAACGACAGAATCCATCACTATCATTTATGCCATTGCACTGCTTTTATTTTTATTTTACTAAATAGAATGGCAATTTTTGTTACTGTATCAATTATCTTTCTATTTTTAACTTTTAAATTGTTTTCCAAAGGTATGCTTGGAGCTCTGTAGAGCTGCATATAGCTATAACTAAATATAGTTTTACATGATGGCGTTTACAAGTCCGCTTGGAAATTTTCAGGATGAAAAGCAAGCTTAAACTTCAGGATGAAAATTGGGAGTTCCTTTGAGCAAGAATGAGCAAAAGGAATGTGACTGTTATTTGTAGCTTCCATATACTGAAAATAAATATTTTTTGAAGTTTTTTTTTAAACTTCTTAAACAACTCCAGCATCTCTAAGGGTTTTTAGAAAAGGCAGTTAGAATGTTCCTGATGTGGTGTTTGCGGCAGGATTTGCTAAAGATTGCTTCATTGCACTTCTATCCAACAATGGCAGTATATGCTGGAATACACACTGTTACAGCCCAAATCTCCAGGAAAGTACATCTTCCTTTGTTGCCTGAATTAAAGGAAATGTTTTTGAGTTCATTTCATCTTTCCAGCAATTTATGATTTTTTTTTTTTTTTTTTTTTTTTTTTTAAGACAGAGTCTCACTCTGTCACCTTGGCTGGAGTGCAGTAGCACCATCTTGGCTCACTTCAACCTCGGTCTCTGGGGTTCAAACTACTCTCGTGTCTCAGCCTCCCAAGTAGTTGGGATTACAAGTGTCTGCCACCATGCCTGGGTAATTTCTTGTATTTTTAGTTGAGATGGGGTTTCACCATGTTGGCCAGTCTGGTCTCAAACTCCTGACCTCAGGTGATCTACCCGCCTTGGCCTCCCAAAGTGCTGGGATTACAGGCATGAGTCACCATGCCTGGCCTACTTCTTAGCAATTTAGATGCCAAATATTTAATATCTGAGTCAGTGAGTAATTAAGAAACCAAAATTGAAATCTCCCAAGATTTCTAATTGAGTTTTTCACAGGTAAAGAATAATACATTTATCTTTGAGGCAAATTCAACCAAAGTGTCTGGAGCTTATTGATACTTAAAATTATATTTATAGATGACGAAAAGATTAATTTTAGATCATTTGCCTCCTGGAGCTTATGAAATAATGGCTGTGTTCTTGAACTGGGAAAAGATCCTTCAGGCCCGTGAATGTTTAAGGTGACTCTGGACGTGCCTGTAGATGCTAATACTGGTGAACATTTTCTGTTTCTTTGGTCCTATTTTTACAGAGCAATAAATGCAACTTTTAAAGAGTTTATAGTTGAATGCTCTGTGTGTAAATTGACAGTAGATTGCTGTCAATTATTTACTATTGGACTTTACCAGAGACCTAGAGAAGTTAAAAAAAGTGAAACAATTTAAAACTTTTTATGAGACTTTATTTGCCTTTTATGTTTACATTAATCATGTATGTATATGGTATGACCCATATTCTCGGAATTAACTTAAAAAAATAATGAAATTATTCTGTAGGATTCTGTCTCCAGGGGAATTAGAAACCTTTCTGGGTATGTTATTATTGCCTGTTTTATTTTATTTTCCTTGAAAATTTATATTCATGCTGTAAAGGAATCAATTTCCTATAACATAAAAGATTTGATCTCTTAAATATAGCAAACATAACTAGTAAATAATAAACTGATATTTCTTTATTTTCATTGTGGCAATCAGCAATGTCTTGTACATATTGATTGATTGATGCAATTCCAGAAATTCTTTTTTTTTTTTTTTTTTTGAGATGCTCTTGCTCTGTCACCCAGGCTGGAGCGCAGTGGTGTAGTGGCATGATCATGGCTTATTACAGCCTTGACTCTGAGCTCAAGCCATCTTCCTACTTCATCCTCCCAAGTAGCTGAGACAACAGACATGTGCCACTATATCTGGCTAATTAACAAAAAAAATTTTTTTGTTGTTGTTGAGATGGAATCTCACATTATTACCCAGGCTAGTCTGGAACTCCTAGGCTGAAGCAATCCTCCCACCTTGACCTCCCAAAAGTGCTGGTACTATAGGCATGACCCACTGGCCAGAAATTCTTAAATCAATAAATTGGTTAATGCATTAATATCAATTAATTAAAAACTTCTGTAATTGACTAATTTAAATAAACTATTAATCCATTAATATCAATTAATTAAAACCTTCTGTAATTGACTAATTTAAATAAATTACAGTTCAGCCTAAGATGGGCCACAATTTAGCCATGGAAAATGATATTCTAGAGGATTCTTAAGGATATGGGGACAAGAAACATGCTCTATTACTAAGTGAAAAGTTTAGATTACTGTATGGCACTTTATATTCTTAATTTTGTAAAAACAAATGAATGCATATGTATCTTAGAATAAAATAATATAAAGAATTGTTCCAGCTTGTTAAAAATATTTTCTCTGGCTTTCACATTTTCTTTTCCTCCCTCCATCCCTCCCTCCTTCCCTTCCTTCCTTTCTTTTTTCCTTCCTTCCTTGCCCCTCTGTCACCTAGGCTGCAGTGCAGTAGCATGATCTTAGCCCACTACAACCTTGAACTCCTGGGCTCAAGCAATCTTCCTGCCTCAGCTTCCTAAATAAATGAGACTACAGGCATGTGCCACCATATCTGGCTAAATTTTTACTTTTTTGTGGAGATGAGGACTCACCATGTTAACCATTCTGGTCTCAAACTTCTGGCCTCAAGCAATCCTCCTGCCTTGGCCTCCCAAAGTGCTGGGATTACATGCATAATGCACGATGCCTGGCCTAAGTTTTCTATAATGCATCAGTTTTTCACAACTTTTCTGTTAGAAATTTTTTTAAATTTCTTTTTTCTTTTTTGTAGAGACGAGGTCTTGCTATCTTGCCCAGTTTGGTCTCTAACTCCTGAGCTCAACTGATCTGCCTGCCTTGGCCTCCCAAAGTGCTGGGATTACAGGTGTGAGCCCCTGTACCTAGCCAGAATTTTTCTTTTAATTATAGAAGTATTTTATACACAAGAGTAGAGAAAACACTATAATGAATCCCCATGTATTCATCATCTGGCTTCAACAATTATCAATATTTTACAAATTTTTAAAAAACTGTTTTCCAATTTTTTGAAATGTTTTAAAATAAATTCCTGACAGTATATATATTTTAATACAAAAACATCTTTCTTTCTCATCATTCCTTTTTAAAAAGATTACATGACCATTGGGTATAAAATTCTGCATTCACAGATTTTTCTTTTAGTTCTTTAACGATGATGCTGCACTGTCTTCTAGCTTGCATCATTTCTGATGAAAAGTCTGCTATAATTTTTATCTTTGTTTCTCTGTAATTATAATTTTTTTTTCTTTGGCTACATTCAAGATTTTCTCACTCCTTTGGCGTCAGCATTTGTTGGTGACTTGTTGAGATGTGGGTGCATGCATGTTTGTGGATGTGTGGATTTAGGTGCTGGTCCCTCCTGAGGCTGCCTATCTGTAGGGGGCTCCACTGACCTGTAGGGCACTCTCTTTGGTCTCTTGCCCTGCTTCTAATCTTTCTTATGAGCTCTTAGTAGAGACCCATGGAGAAGCGCTTGGGAGTGAGTGCAAAATTCCCTTGTGTCTTGGGGCTGAGCTATTCTAAACTGTTACACAAGCCCACGTGTGGCCTTTAAGAATTCATTAAAGGTTTAGCTGTTTTTTTTTTTCTCATCTGTTTTGACGGTCCCTTCTATCACCTCTGCTTGGCTGGCTGTGAGGCAGTTAATGCATACTGTCTTTCCTTGGAGGGGCTTGTCTCTCTTTAGCATTTGGTTAACTTGGTTGTCTTGTGTTTTCACCTTGCTGACACACTTAAGAAAGTTACTATTTTGTAGATTTAATGGATTTCTCTTACTGTTAGAATAGGAGTGATGTTTTTTGCCCCTTACTAAATCTTAAGCGGGGCAGAAATCTGCTTATGCAGATTGTGCTGCATAACATTTCTATCAACAATGGATTGCATATACGATGGTGGTCCCATAAGATTTATCTAAACATAGAAAAGGTGCCATATTTTTACCAAACTTTTTCTATGTTTAGACATGTTTACATACACAAATACTTACTATTGTGTTACAAATACCTACAGTATTCAGTACAGTAACATGCTGTACAGATTTGTAGCCTAGGTTCGAGGTAGGCTGTATCATCTAGGTTTGTGTAAGTACACTCTATGATGTTGGCACAAGGAAAAATATAGCTTAACAATGCATTTCTCAGAATGTATCCCCGTCATCAAGTGACGCATGACCATATTTCTAATCAGTACTCTAGATTTCTGCCCTTAGTTTTTCTTTCTAGCTCAGTAAATGGCACCACTACCCACCCAGTCCTTCAAGCCAGATGGCCAAGAGTTTCCTTGATTTCTTTCTTTTACCTAAGCCTCTCCCCCAACCCCTACCCTATTCAGTCTCAAGTCATATTAACTCTACTTTCAAAACATATCCAAAATGTGTCTATTTTCTTTTCTCATTGCTGCTCCCTCCCTAGTTGAGCCATTATCATGTCATACCTGGGCTACTGCTGTGGCCTCCTAACTGGTTTCTCTCTTCCTTCTTGCTTTACCCCATATTGCCCAGCAGCCAGAGTCAACTCTAAGATATGTAAGTTCAATTATGTTAGTTCTCTGCTTAAAATCTTCTCTTTTTTTTGATACAGAGTCTCACTTTGTCGTCCAAGCTGGAGTGCAGCAGCGTGATCTCTGCTCACTGCAACCTCCACTTCCTGGGTTCAAGTGATTCTCCAGCCTTAGCCTCCTGAGTAGCTGGGACCACAGGTGTGCGCCACCACCCCTAATTAATTTTTGTATTTTTAATAGAGATGGGATTTCGCCACGTTGGCCAGGCTGGTCTTGAACTCCTGACCTCAGGTGATCCACCTGCCTCAGCCTCCCAAAGTGCTAGGATTACCAGCAAAAGCCACCGTGCCCTTCTCTCTGCTTAAAGTCTTCTAATAATGTCGTAACCCACAAAGAACAAAACCCAAACTCCTTACTTTCATGTACAAAACTCCACACGAAGTGTGGTGCATGCCCAGTTTGTTGAACACATCTGCCACTCTCCTCCCTCCCTGCTGTACTTGGACTTCTTTTCAGTTCCTGAAGCACATCAAGCTCATTTCTGCCCAGGGACTTTGTGTGAACTACTAGCCTTCTGTTTAGAAGGTTCTTCCCTCTGATTTGAATGTCCAGCTTTCTTTTTAAAAGTTCAAACATTGGCTGAAGTGATCTGCCCCTACCTCAGACTGTTTTTGACTATTTTATAAAAAATGCCACCCAGTCTCTTGTTTTTCTGTCACCCTATATTCAGTCTTTGCACAGCACTTGCTACTCTCTGAGATTTTTCATGTTTATTTATTTATTTATTGGTTTTTCTGTGTATTGTCAGCAGCACTGCCTTAAACTTGGCGGGAGGTGCCCTTACCCGTGGCCCTTTGCTTTGAGGATTACACTCTGACCCATTCCACACATCCAGGGATCCACCAGAGCAAAAAGACATGCCTCCCTGGAGCCTGCACTACCTTTTCCCAAGTTATGGACCATGGTAAGAGAAACTGATGTGCCAGAATTCCCTGTGCAGATTGTCCTGAGCTAGCTTCTAGGACCTGTATGGACCTCATTTCTAGGTCTGTTTTCCCAGGAGTGGACTGTGCTCTCAGTGTGTATAGTTCAAGGCCTGAGGGATGGCTAGTCAAGAGGTGTTTGCAGGAAATGCAAACAGGACTTGGATGCACAATCTGGGGAGTCCACACATGTGTGCTCAAGGCCACCTGTCATGTGGCCAGAACGGGGGGTGAAAGAAAAAGGGGGTATCAACTAAGGGCTGGATTTCTACAATTGAAAAACTGAAGAATTCTGAATTTGAACCTAGCCTGCTTAGTTGTTATGAAGGAGTGGCTATCAAAGCAGGAGGCTAGAATATATTTCATCAAACAATTTGTCAGTTGTTAACATTGATTTGAATTATGACTTTTAATCATTTGGACATAAAGAATGCTGGCTTGCATTTGTATTCTTGCCCTGAGTTCTCTAAATGTAAGGGACAGAAGTGAATGTCTGTATCCCACTGAATTCCACAAGAGCTGGGTCTTGTCAGTCTTGCTCACTGCTACCTCCCCCAAGATTAGAAGAGTGCCTGCACATTTCAGGTGTGCAATAGCTATTTGTTGAATGAAAAATGAAACTTCATTCCATGTTTCTTCTCTCTTGAAAAGAGTTTTATTTCTTGAACTTTGTTTTGTTGGAGATTAATGTTGTTACTTTTGCTTTATTTATGTTAACATTCGCTTTGTCTGTCTTTTTCTGTCTCTTTATTTTCAATCCTGAGACATGTTATTTTAGGGCCCTTTACTATCAACAGCATTTGACTAGATTAAAAAAAAAGTCTCTACCTTTTAATAGACCATTTTACCCTTTCCCTTTTACAGTAATTACTTAAACATTGGACTTATTCTGGCATTCTTAATTTTTATTTCTCTCCTCTCCCCTGACCTCCACCTTGAACCTCATTCCTGACTTTTGGGTGAAGATTACTTTTTCTAGGTTCCATTCTCCTACCCCTACTGGTTTGGAAGTTAACTGTTTTCTGTTTTCTAGTAATTTGCTTTAAATTTTTATCACTTATACATAGCATATTTTTGTATCAACATCTAGAATTGATAAATGTCTTTATCCTTCCCCAAGCCGATATTAGAACCAGAGCCCGTTTTTACTTCTTCCTGCTGTTCTGAGCCTTCCTGCTACAAGCCTTCCCTCCTGTGTGTTCCTGGCCACCATCTTCCATGTCAAGATCATTTGGAATTGTCACTACTTTTGTTTGTTTATAATCAGTACTTATTTAGACTTAGTAATAATTTTTAGCTCCTTGCTACGATTTTGAATATGTTACTTTTTGTCCTTGAATTAGGTTTTTAAATCTATTTGTTTTAGGCCAGGGCTGATTTTGTTATGTTTCTTCTAGAGAGTAAAACATGGTGGGAAGCTTCCTAAATGTTTGCATGTCTGAATGCCTTTATTTATTTTTCTTTTCTTTTTTTTTTTTTTTTTGAGATGGAGTCTCCCTCTGTCACCCATGCTGGAATGCAGTGGTGTGATCTTGGCTCAGTTCAACTTCCACTTCCCGGGTTCAAGTGATTCTCCTGCCTCAGCCTCCTGAGTAGCTGGGGTTACAGGCATGCACCACCATGCCTGGCTAATTTTTGTATTTTTAGAAGAGACAGTGTTTTGCTGTCTTTCACGGCGAAACTCCATGTTTACAAAAAAAAAAAATACAAAAAATCAAAATCCTTCGAAGGATTTAGTTCTATGGATATGAGTTTATCTATACAATGAGCATAGTGCTTTCTTCCAGAGGATTGCTTTTCCTTAAATATTTGTTGGGTTTGGTTGCATGTGCCTCTGGAATCTGAGCTCCTATGTTATCCAGTCTCTGCTCTATCTGATTGCCTGGCCTTGTTCCAGGATTCCACGCAGAGGTGTGCCTGTGGCTTCCCGGGCAATGAAGGCATCTGCTTCCTTCTGGAAGCAGTGAGCCCTGTCCCAAGTCCTGATGAGCATGACTGACGTGTTTGTGGATGTGCAGTACTCCTGTCTCAGAGCAGAAGCCTCTGCTGAACCTATGTGGCACCAGAAGGAGAGGAACAAAGGGTTCAAAGTTTCTGGATGCCTCTGCTTCCCCCAACCATCCTTCTGATTGACCCTGGATCCTCCTTCATTCGTTTCATTTACTGCCTCTCAGCTTGAAGCCTAAAGACATTTTTATCCTCCTTATCAGTTCTCTTTTATGTCTGTTTTGGCTACTATTTCTTCCTTCACAGTAAACTCGTCTACCTTTATTTTTTTTTAATACTTAAAAATAATCTTTCTTTAAAAATTGACACAAAATAATTGTATATATTCATGGGGTACATAGTATCTTTAATTTTTTTAGGAATTTCTGTAAGTTCTGGTCCACTTTGAGAGTACCAAGTCTTTTTTAGTACTGTCTTCCTTCCCTCCCTCCCTCCCTCCCTTCTCTCTCTCTCTCTCTCTCTCTCTCTCTCTCTCTCTCTCTCTCTCTCTCTCTCTCGAC
>CAUYQU010062845.1:0-16063 GCA_963574635.1 Cheracebus regulus
GGGATTGCAGGTCCTGCCACCTTGCCCCGCTGATTTTTTGTACTTTACTAGTAGAGATGGGGTTTCCCCATGTTGAGCAGTCTGGTCGTGAACTCCTGGTGATCCACCTGCCTCGGCTTCCCGAAGTCCTGGGATTACAGGTGTGAGCCCCACGCCCGGCCTTATTTCAAAACTTGAGTGCTGTATACACATGCAGTGTGTGGCACTGCCCCCCCAACCATGGTAACGGTTGTGCCAATGGTGAGCTTTGCTTGGGGGTTCACGTACATCATGCTTCACTGTCTCTCCACCTGGAAGGCACTCTCATCATCCCATTTAAAGAAATTTACAAGTCTACATTATGCCCCAGAAACTCTCATTATCTCATTTTACTGGTGAAGAAACTGAGGTGCAGAGAGGCCAGGTGCTTGCCAGGTTGGCATTAGGCAGGGATAAAGCCAGCCTTTTAGTACATTTTAAAACTTGATGAAATGACTGTTCTGCAGGCCGTACAAATCAGTGAAGCCCACTCAAGGTAGAAAGCCTGAAGAGTTCTCTGGTCCATGGAGCAAAGTGAGAGGTTGTCAAGGAGCCACCCTCATGGCTCCAAAGAGTGTGCCATGAGACGCCACAAAGAAAGGAAGCCACCCCATTCACTCCCTGGAACCCATGTGCCCGGGTGTGGGAATGAGCTGGAAGGGGCACCAGCCACCGTGCCAAGTACTTTGCAGGAGCGAGTGAAATGTCAGGACAGTCCCGAGGAGGGCGTCTTCCTCTACGTCCTGCACACTCGGAGGCAAAGCATCTTGCCTGAGGTCTGTAGCTCACATGCGGTGGGACTGAGATTGGATCCAGGAAGGCTCGTTCCAGAACCTGTGGCTTTCACCACTGTGCTGCAGTTAGACACAGAGAAAGGAAGCACAAACCAGCTCCCCCTCATGAATGGTAATGCAGAGACCTCCCAGTGAAATCTTAACAAGTAGGACCAGGCGCGGTGCCTCATGCCTGCAATCCCAGCACTTTGGGAGGCCGAGATGGGTGGATCATGAGGTCAAGAGATCGAGACCAGCCTGACCAACATGGTAAAACCCCGTCTCTACTAAAAATACAAAAATTAGCCAGAAGTGGTGGCACGTGCCTGTAATCCCAGCTACTCAGGAGGCTGAGGCAGGAGAATCGCTTGAACCTGGGAGGTGGAAGTTGCAGTGAGCCGAGATCATGCTACTGCACTCCAGCCTGGGCCACAGAGTGAGACTCCATCTCAAAAAAAAATTTTTTTTTAATTTAAAAGTAAAAAATCTTAGCAAGTAGAATCTAGCACTATAGGAAAAGAATAGTCACAGACAGTGGGCACATCAGCGGGGAGAGGCTGGATTTGTGTCAGTAAATCCAGTCATACACTAAACCGTACTACTGGGTCAGAGAAGAGCCTAGATTATCAGTTTCACAGATCCTAAGGAGACGTTTCACGTTTAACATCCATTCCTGGTAACAACTCTTGGTCAAGGGCCTTAGTAATAGGGCTCTTTCCTTAACAGGATAAATGGCATCATGTATTAATAGCTAGTTATTGCTTCAAGGTAAAAGTGTGGGAGGCAGCTCCATTAAAACAAGAAAGATGAGGATGCCTCCAGCAGCTGACAGGGTCATCGCGCAGGAGGAACATTTATGTCTGCTCAGCAGAAGGGCTTTTAGGATTAAGAGGTACACTCAGTTAGCAGGCTTGGCGCAGAGTCGCACACAGACCAACAGCTTTCTTGCATAAGGACAATGGCCAAGTGGGAAATATAATAAGAGAATGTAATAGAAACTAGAATCTGGGGTCCCCACCCCCCAGGCATATGTGTATAAAGCAGACTGGACTCTGGGAAGAAGGCTGAGGACCACCCACCCCCAACTTCTCCCCAGGGAGAGGGAGAAAAAGCCATGATTTTGGATTTTAAAAAACTTCAGCACCATAGAGGAGGGGATGTTTCCAGTTCACACTTTTTTTTTTTGAGACTGGAGTGCAGTAGCATGACCTCAGCTCACTGAAACCTCCACCTCCCGGGTTCAAGTGATTCTCCTGCCTCAGCCTACTGAGTAGCTGGAACTACAGGTGCCTGCCACCATGCCCAGCTAATTTTTTGTATTTTTATTTATTTTTTTTTTATTGTGTTTTAGGTTTTGGGGTACATGTGAAGAACATGCAAGATTGTTGCATAGGTACATACATGGCAGTGTGATTTGCTGCCTTCCTCCCCATCACCTATATCGGGCATTTCTCCCCATGTTGTTTCTCCCCAACTCCCCACCCCCTGCTGTCCCTCCCCTATTTCCCCCCGACAGACCCCAGTGTGTGATGCTCCCCTCCCTGTGTCCATGTGTTCTCATTGTTCAACATCCGCCTGTGAGTGAGAACATGCGGTGTTTGGTTTTCTGTTCTTGTGTCAGTTTGCTGAGAATGATGGTTTCCAGGTTCATCCATGTCCCTACAAAGGACACAAACTCATCGTTTTTTATGGCTGCATAGTATTCCATGGTGTATATGTGCCTTAATTTCATTATTTACCCAAGAGTCATTCAGGAGAAGGTTGTTCAATTTCTATGTAGTTGTGTAGTTTTGAGTGAGTTTCTTAATCTTGAGTTCTAATTTTATTGCACTGTTGTCTGAGAGACTGTTATAATTTCAGTTTGTTTTGCTTTTGCTGAGGAGTGTTTTACTTGCAATTATGTGATTGACTTTAGCATAAGTACTATGTGGCACCAAGAAGAATATATATTCTGTTGTTTTTGTGTGAAAAGTTTTGTGGATATCTATCGGGTCCACTTGAGTTTAAGATCTAAATATTCTTGTAAATTTTCTGCCTCAATTATCTGCTATTGACAGTGGGATGTTAAAGTCTCCTAATAGTATTGTATGAGACTCTAAGTCTTCTTCTGTGTCTTTAAGAACTTGTTTTGAGAATCTGTGTGTTCCTGTATTGGGTGCATATATATTTCTTGTTGTAGTGATGCCTTTTCCATTATGTAATGCCCTTCTTTTTCTTTTCTGATCTTTGTTGGTTTAAAGTCTGCTTTGACAGAAGCTAGGATTGCAACCCCTGCTCTTTCTGCTTTCCATTTGCTTGGTAAATTTCCACCATCCCTCTGTTTTGAGCCTATGTGTGTCTTTGCACATGAAATATGTCTCTTGAATACAGCACACCGATGGGTTTCGACTCTAGAGCTTCTTCCCATTCTGTGTTTTTTAACTGGGTCATTTAGCTGATGTACTTTCAAGGTTAAGATTGTCATGTGTGGACTTGATCCTGTCATCATGATTCTAGCTGGTTGTTTTGCCGACTTTTTGATACAGTTCCTTCATACTGTTATTGGTCTTTATAGTTCAATATGTTTTTGCATTGGCTGGAAATGGATTTTCCTTTCAATATTTAGTGCTTTCTTCAGGAGCTCTTGCAAGACAGGCCTGGTGGTGACAAATTCCCTCAACAGTTGTGTTTCCAAAGAGAATTATATTTCTTTTTCACTTATGAAGCTTAGTTTGGCTGGATATGAAATTCTGAGTTGGAAGTTCTTTTAAGAATGTTGATTACTGGCCTCTAATCTCTTCCAGCTTGTAGGATTTCTGCTGAGAGGTCTGGCCTTAGTCTTAAAGGTTTCCCTTGGTGAGTGACCTGGCCATTCTCACTCGATACACTTAACATTTTTTTTCTTAATTTTGACCTTGGATAATCTGATGATTATGTGTCTTGGGGTTGATCTTCTCATGGAATAGCTTATTGGGGTTCTCTGGATTTCCTGAATTTGGATGTTGGCCTGTCTCATCAGGTTGAGGAAGTTCTCCTGTATGATAACCTAAATTATTTTTTTCAACTTAGTTTTGTTTTTCCCATCTTTTTCAGGTTCCCCAATCATTTACAGGTTCAATCTTTTTACATAATATCAGTTCTCAAAGGTTTTATTCTCTCCTTTTCATTCTTTCTTCTCTAATCTTGTCTGCCCTGTCTTATTTTAGCAAGATAGTCTTCGAACTGTGAACTTCTTTTCTCTGTTGGTTCTATGCAGTTATTGATACTTATAGTTGAATAGTAAAGTTCTTGTGTTGTGTTTTTCAGCTTTATTGGGTCATTTATTGCCCTCTCTAAACAGTTATTCTGGTTAAAATCTCCTGTAATGTTTTATTATGGTTCTTAGTTTCTTTGCATTGGGTTAGAACATGCTTCTTTAGCTCAGTGAAGTTTGTTATTACCCACCTACTGAATCCTACTTCTGTCAATTTATCCATCACAGCCTCTTCCCAGTTCTGTGCCCTTGCTGGAGAGGTGCTGTGATCATTTGGAGGACGCACTCTGGATTTTTGAATTTGCAGTGTTTTTTCATTGATTGTCTCTCATCTTCATGAGTTTATCTAGCTTTGGTGTTTGAGGCTTATGACCCTTAGAGTTTTTGGTGGGGACTTTTTTCTTGATGTTATTGTTGATGCTTTCTGTTTGTTCATTTTTCTTGTAATGATTGGGCCCCTTTTCCATAGGGCTGGTGTGGTTTGTTGGGGTCTACTACAGACCCTATTAGCCAGAGTCCCTCCTGCACCTGTAGGTGTCACCAATGGAGGTTGCAGATCAGCAAAGATGGCTGCCTGCTGCTTCCTGTGGGGTCTGTGTCCCAGAAGGGCACTAACCTGATGCCAGTGGGAACTCTACTGTATAAAGTGTTTGATGTCTCTTGTTGGGGTCACTAATACAAAAGGCACAGGATTCAGGACCCACTTAATGAAGTACTCTGGCTGTTCCTTGGTGGAGGGGGTGCACTGTACACCCCCAAGAGGATGGGTGTACACTTGTCTGGACTGCCCAGATTCCTCAGAGCCACTACAAGGAAAGACTAAGTCTGGTGATCCATGGAGATCACAGCTACCACTCCCCACAAGGGCTCAGTCCCAGGGAGATCAACGTTCTGTACCTAAACCCCTGAGGGGAGTTGCTGAAATTCCTGCAGGGAGGCCCCATCCAGTGAGGAGGAGTTATTTAGTGTCTGGCCTAAAGGGGCTGTCTGGACACAATTTTCCACAGCTGCTATGCTACACTGAGGGGAATTCCTCCTGGGTCGGAACTGTCCAATCTCCCTTGTACCAGCAGGAGAGTAATGGCTGACTGGAGCTGCAGTGATGGCCGCTGCTGCTCTCCCTGGAAGCTCAGTCTTTAGGCAGCAGGCAGCCACAGTGATAATGGCCAACCTTCCCCCCAGGAACTTAGTAGTCTTAAGTAGTCTCCAGCCAAGTGGCTGCTAAGAATCTGCATCGCTCTGTGCTTGGGCCCAAAGCCCTGGTGGCATTGGCTCAAGAGAGGACTCTCCTATTCCATGGGTTGCACAGATCTGTGTAAAAAGTGTTTTCCTAGACAGGCTAGCACAATCGCTCATTGTCTCCCTTGGCTGGGTGTGGGATTTCCCCTTTTCCCATGTGGCTCCCAGGTGAGCCCTCCTACCACCCTGCTTTTCCTCACTCTCCATTGGTTACAGTGACTGCCTAGTCAGTCCCAATGATGGAATCTGAATCCCTCAATTGACGATGCATGATTCAATCACCTTTTTCCTTCTTCTTGGTGGGAGCCTCTGATGGCAGCTGTTTCTGTTTGGCCATCTTGGCCCCTCCCACCAAATACTAGCAATCTTAGACTTTGTTCTGCCCTCTAGAAACTTAGAACTCAGTTAAAGATCCAACACTACTATATACAAGTCACATAATTATATATGAATGTGTACAACTAAGTACTAATTTGTATAGCACAAATAATGTATGACAAGCATTCTAAATATAGGGTATGAGTTCAGAAAAGTGGAAGTTCAATGAGGAAAACTGCATTAAAAGTAGAAACAGGTGATGTAAAAAATGAGAAAGCTTTGAGTATACAGAAAAATAAAGAGAAGACATCCCAGGCAATACCAAGAACAACAATGACAGCATAATAACACACAGCAAGAGCAATAATATAAAATGACAATTAATAAAAGAAAATAAAAAGATAATTTGAGAAGGATTAATATGTTTTCCTTTTTGTCTTTCTAATTATAAAATTTTAGCTAAAAACGAGGATATTCATCTATGGGAGCAGAAAGTGAAATTAGAGTTGATTACAGAGAAAGTGCCAAGATAGATTTTTAGGTAATAGTAAATTTGTGAGCCTCTACATTAATGGGTATGTAGTATAAACAGTATTCTAGGGACCATGTGTATTACACTCTTTACATACTTATTTGATCCTTTGTAACAACCCTATGTGATCGATATCATTATTACTATTTTAAGGATTAGAATATTAAAATTAATTTGCTGTAAAACTCATAGCTTGCAAGTCTTTATGGTAGCTTTCTAATGTGTCAACTTGGCTAGAATGGATCATATTTTTAATGGATTTATTTTCTTTATGTTGCTGGAAAGAGTGGACCATAAGTGAGATTCTTTAGAGATTTAGAGAAAGGAAGGGAAATAGCAGCTATTTTGTCCCTTACACACATTGTTGCTGATCTGCAAACTCACCTTGTTGGCATGAGGCAGTAGTTAGCCTGTAATGATGTTTTTATCTCTATGACAAAGAGCCCTGGCTTCTGTGTGTCATCTACATTATCAAGGTTAGAGGCAATGAAGACTTACATGGGTTTCAGTCTGCCCTTATACTGTCCCAATTTGTTCTTGGTTACCCCTACTTTATACCCATCTTCCTTTCCCCACTGCTTATCTTGTGGATTCAAGCTCTTGCATCAGCTGCAAGGAATAGTCTGCTCCCACAATTGTAAAATTAATGCTTTTACAGATCTATCAACTATCTATCTATCTATTGATCTTTCTCTCTATTATCTATTCCTACCTGTCATCCATATCTTTCAATCTAACCTTGGTTTTGCTTTTGCAATAGAACCCTGACTGACAAAATCATGGATCCTGGATTTGAACACAATAGGTTTGTTTCAAGAGTTTATATTCTCCACCACTCTTCCATTTGTGAACATAGATGTAGAGATATTTAGGAAAATAGCCTTGAACCATCTGAAACATAGTCTTATAATTCTTGTTTGTCCCATTAAATTCATCTAATATATTTATGACTTTATGCAGGTAAATTTCTCATTTTTGACTCAGTGTTCTTAGCTTTAAAATAAAGAGAGTAAAATGGATCAAGGGTGTCCTAGTCTGTTCTCATGCTGCTCATGAAGACATATCTGAGACTGGGTAATTTATAAAGGAAAGAGGTTTAATGGATTCATAGTTCCACATGACTGGGTCAGTTCCACATGGCATCATTTTCTACCTCACAATCACAGTAGAAAGTGAAGCAGAAGCAATGTCACGTCTTACATGGTGTCAGACAAAAAGAGCTTGTGTAGCGGAACTCTCCTTTATAAAACAATCAGCTCTTGGGAGACTTATTTACTATCACAAGAACAGCATGGGAAAGATCCCCCCTCCTGATTCATCTACCTCCTACTGGGTCTCTCCCATGAAATGTGGGAATTATGGGAACTACAATTTAAAATGAAATTTAGGTGGGGACCCAGCCAAACTATATCATTCTGCACCCAGCCCCTCCCAAATCTCATGTCCTCACATTTCAAAACCAATGATGCCTTCCTAATAGTCCCCCAAAGTCTTAGCTCATTTCACCATTAACTCAAAACTCCACAGTCCAATGTCTCATCTGAGACAAGGCAAGTCCCTTCTGAATATTACTTTCTAAATACAATGGGAATACAGGTATTGGGTAAATACGTTTATTCAAAATAGAAGAAATTGGCCAGAATGACGGAGCTACAGGCTCCATGCAAGTTCAGAATCCAGTGGGGCAGTCAAATCTTAAAGCTCCAAAGTGGTCTCCTTTGGCTTCATGTCTCACATCCAGGTCACGCTGATGAAGAGGTAGGTTCCCATGGACTTGAGCAGCTTCACCCCTGTGACTTTGCACAGTACAGCCCCTCTTCTGGCTGCTTTCACAGGCTCACATTGAATATTGGTGGCTTTTCCAGACACATGGTGCAAGCTGTCAGTGGATCTACCATTCTGGTGTCTGGCATATGGTGGCCTTATTCTTATAGCTCCACTAGGCAGTGCCACAGTGGGGACTCTGTGTGGGAGCTCCCACCACACATTTCCCTTTTACACTGCCTTAGAAGAGGTTTCTGCAGCAAACTTCTGCCTGGACATCCAGGCATTGTCATACATCCTCTGAAATCTAGGCAGATGTCCCCAAACCTCAATTCTAGACTTCTGTGCACCTACAGGCCCAGTACCACATGTAAGCCACCAAGGCTTGAGGCTTGCACAGTCTGAAGAAATGGTCTGAGCTGTACATTGGTCCCTTTTAGGCATGGCTGGAGCTGAAGCAGCTGGTATTCAGGGTACCATGTCTTGAAGTTGCATAGAACAGAGGAACACTGGACCTGGCCCTTGAAACCATTTTTTCCCTTCTAGGCCCCCAGGTCTGTGGAGGAGGGTCTGCCATGAAGCTTTCTGACATGCCCTGAAGATATTTTCCCCTTCGTGTTGATGAATAATATTTGGCTCCTTGTTGTATATGCAAATTTCTGAAGCTGGCTTGAATTTCTCCTTAGAAAACAGGGGTTTCTTTTCTATCACATTGTCAGGCTGTAAATTTTCCAAACTTTTATGCTCTGCTTCTTCTTGAACACTTTGCCACTTAGAAATGTCTTCCTTCAGATACCCTAAATCTCTCTCAAGTTCAAAGTTCCAAAGATCTCTAGGGTAGGGGCAAAATGCCACCAGTCTCTTTTCATAGCAAAAGTGACCTTTACTCCAGTTCCCAACAAGCTTCTTATCTCTATCTGAGACCATCTCAACTTGGACTTTATTGTCCATATTACTATCAGCATTTTGCTCAAAGCCATTCAACAAGTCTCTAGGAAGCTCCAAACTTTCCCACATCTTCCTGTCTTCTGAGTCCTCCAAGTCTCTAGGAAGTCCCGAACTTTCCCACATTTTCTTGACTTCTTCAGCGCCCTCTAAACGATTCTAACTTCTAACTGTTACCGAGTTCCAAAGTTGCTTCCACATTTTTGAGAATCTTTACAGCAGCACCTAACTTGATTGGTCCCAATTTACTATATTAATCTGTTCTCAGCCTGAGACTGTGTAATTTATAAAGGAAGAGGTTCAATGGGCTCACAGTTCCACATGGCTAGGGAGGCTTCACAATCATGGTGGAAAGTGAAGGAAGAGCAAAGTCACATCTTACATGGTGGCAGGCAAAGAGATCATGTGCAAGGGAACTGCTCTTTATAAAAGCATCAGTTCTTGTGAGACTTATTCACTATCAGGAGACCAGCACAAGAAAGATCCACCCTCATGATTCAATTACCTCCCACTGGGTCCTTCCCAGAACACATGGGAATTATGGGAACTACAATTGAAGATGAGATTTGGGTGTGGATACACCCTAACCATATCAAAGTGTCCTTAACTTGCTATGGGAGATACATGATCTCTATTTAGTTTATATGTGCTATGTGTCTCTCTCTGTGGATAAATATATTTTTTACATATTTAAAAAACATTTGTTACCTTAATAATGATTATCTAGGTATTGTCTAAGATCCCTTCCTGTTCAATCATTTTACATTTTTACATAGTAGCATATGGAGATTAAAAAATCAACCAGACATGCATATAAAGATAGAGATGTTGTATTTTGATTTGGGTTTAGTTCTGGAAACACATGACTATGTAACAATGAAGAGCTATTATCTCCCTTGGATACCTTATCCATTCCCAACATTACTGTGTTGGGAAGATGACTTCCAAATTTATATCACCAGGTCAGATTTGTTTGGGTGACATTTACTCACATATGTCTATCTACTTGGCATCACTCACTGATTTCTCAAAAGCCCCTCAAAGTCAATATTTCCAGAACTGAAATTATCATCTTGTCCTCACTACCCTCCTCACTCCAAACTTTTTAAAACTACTATTTTTAGTTTAGTGAGTGTTTGTATTTACTGATGATTTTCATTTCTTGACTCACCGCGCTTTGGGGAGACTTTTCTCCACGTGTCTCCCATTTTTCTACATGACTTACAAGTAGTGTTACTTACTGCCTTTAAACCTGACTATTTTTTTCAAAGATGTTTACATAACTTATCTGTCTTGGAAAATAAAGATAACATTTCTCCAGAGCAAAGAACAGATTTGTTTATTGTCTAGTATAACAGAGATAATGTCTCCCTCTAAGACAAGGTTAGGCATGCCTACAGCCAATTATAAAGATGTTTGTTTCATAAATTCAGGATTCTTCTCTTGTAAGGCAACCTACTGCATCTACAGACCCACTTCACATTGTGGGAATTAGAGGTAAAAGAACCAATGTATTATAATTGCTGACACTCTGGTTACTGCTATTTTCAACATGATTAATAAAATCCGTTGTCTCCAACACAGACATCTCATATCCTCTTCTGGCATCCATGAAGCTGTATCAGGCTAATTTCTTGTCTTACAAGTAGGATAAAATATCAGGCCCTTTATACTTGTGGACATGTATCATATTTTATATTAAATCAAAGTTAAGTATTAGGTAACCCATTCTGTCCATTTTTATCCATCTGCATCATTACTCCTTTAAGTTATCATCTTATTCTAGACTGGATTGCTTTCAAAGTTTGTGCTAAAATGTTTGAAAATACTTAGTAGTTTGTCATTGCACTTGGAAGATATGCATACTTATTTATGTAAAATCAAAGTTCTTAGCCAACATGAACTTCATCAGTTCACACTGAGGACTGATGCTTACTCTAAATGGGTCAATATCTGTACCTCA
The DNA here is from genome assembly GCA_963574635.1 of Cheracebus regulus. Classification (NCBI taxonomy): domain Eukaryota; kingdom Metazoa; phylum Chordata; class Mammalia; order Primates; family Pitheciidae; genus Cheracebus; species Cheracebus regulus. The sequence goes on from CAUYQU010062845.1 coordinate 10,785, forward strand.
CCCCTATAGTTGCTCTTTGGGGTTCAACCATGATGTTTTCTTTGCAGTTTAAGGGAATTTTAGGCTCCCTCTACTTCAAACCCTTTTCAAATGCAATTTAATCTGCCTGGCATGTTGTTTTTTCTTTACAACACTTTACTAAATTAACATTTATTCATACTTCTGTTCCAATTTAATGGTCACTTTCTCAGGGTAGTCTTCTTTGACCTCCTTTCCTCCCGACATATATGTAATATACAATATGTATTTTAATAATGTTCTATACTTTTGTATTCATAGTATCCTAATACTTTGTTATAATATGTTGGTGTGATTTTATATGCAATATTTATCTCCAATTCTAGATGGCAAGCTCTATGTTGGCACAGATTGGGTTAATTTTTCATTTAGTCAACATCCTCAATTTTTAGCATGATGCATAACATAGATAATGAGCTAGGCATATATTTGTTGAATGAATAAGTGAATGAATGATTAAATAGTCAATGTTTCCATTTTAGTCAATTTGGGTTGCTTTAACAAAACACCATAGAATGTTGGGCTTATACTGTGAGTTTTTTACTCACAGCTCTGGAGGTTGGAAGTTCAAGAACAAGGTGCCTGCATTGTTTGGTTCTGGTGAAGGCCCTCTTCTGGGTTGCAGACTGCCAACTTCTTGCTGTATCCTCACATGGCAGAAAGAGGACTGGAAATCTCTTTGAGATTTCCTTTATAAATGCACTAATCTCATTCATAAGCCATCTACCTGCATGGCTTTATTAGCTCCTAAAGCCACATTTCCTACTATCAATGCCTTGGAGCTTAGAATTTCTACATATGAATTTTGGAGGAACACAAACATTCAGTTTATAACAATAACTAACTGGGATTATCCTAATTACCAAAATTTCATTTCACATATAAATTACATTTTTCTCAAAATGATTTGGTAGATTTTAATGTTTCTTTTTAGACTAGGTGACAAATATATCTTTTTTTTTTTCTTCTGAGACCGAGACTTACTCTGTTACCCAGGCTGGAGGGCAGTGGCAGAATCTTGGCTCACTGCAACCTCTGCCTCCTGTATTTAAGCTATTCTATGCCTCAGCCTCCTGAGTAGCTGGGATTAGAGGCATGTGCTACCATGCCCAGCTAATTTTTGTATTTTTAGTAGAGACAGGGTTTCACCATATTAGCCAGGCTGTTCTTGAACTCTGACCTCTAGTGATCCATTTACCTGCGCCTCCCAAAGTGCTGAGACTACAGGCGTGAGCCACCCTGCCTGGCCTATTTCTTAATATGTTTAGAAATACATTTGAAGCAATGTATGTATTTAATCCTGAAAACATTAAGTTGAATCTCTGTGACAGAGCAAGTTATTTATTATTTTCTTAGTGCCAGGGCTGGGACTGACTAGTACAAATACCTGGGGCAGGCAATAGCCATGGGTCAAAGAGAAACCTATATTAAAGGGATTTTAAAATAGAAATTAAGTCATGTTTAATTTATCATTTGATCACTTCCTATCAATACATACTCATGGTAAAATTATATGAATATAAATGGCTATTTCCCAAATACTAATTCATAACTCCTTCTTAGCAAGTATACTTGGTATATAATTCATTTCGTTCTATTAATCTTCATTTTGGGGGTGGATAAAATGATCATATATTGTGGCTTCAACTACTACTTCTTTGTGGACACCTCTTATGTTTGGTTGCACCATCTCTAGTTTCATATCTCTACATATTGATAATATTATAAATTGGAAACTTAATTACCACTTCACTCAGTATACCTATAATAAGGTTTATTACCTGTTCACCTCTCTTAAAAATATTGGCCTATTTCCCAACTTCATTACTTCAACCAAAGGCATTACCATTCTCTCAGTCAGGGTTAAATTTCCGAAGCAAATTTTTACCCTCAAGTCCTGTTGATGTTCTCTTTAAAATCACTCCTTATTCATTCCTTATGCCCTCTCCTTCCATACAACCTACCCATCCCTGAAAATAAGGGCTGGGTATAGATGCCATTTATCTTTATTATAGCAGTAATTAATTTCTATAATTTTATTTTGCTTCAGCATCCATTTTTAATAAAAGTTAGGCTTTCTCATACCAGAAAGTTTAATTGCTCTTGACAAACTTTCTAGTTCTCCACCTCCTCCCAGTTCCTCAGTGTAGTTGACTCAGATATTTGCCTTGTATATCTACCTCCTGGTGACCCACATCCCTGAGGAACAATTAGACAAAACTTATTTGGCTCAACCCACTGACTCCTATACCCTGTATGGATTGTGCACGTATGCCAAAGTTACCACCTCTCAGTCACAGTATGACTCCATGGAACCTGCTTGCTCTAAACCCATCAATAAAAACTTTTTGCAGGATACCTGCTTGATGAATGCCCTGGAGCCCCGTAAGTATAAGTCTAGAGATTATAGCCACTCTTGTTATAGAGATCTCAAGACCAAATTAGAAACAAACAAACAAAAAAAACCAGTACAATCATTCACCTAGCTAACTACAATATGTACAGATCACTTTGACATATCCGAGCTCTTTTCTTGGAGAGTGTTATTACCTATACCTTCACATTTTATTGGATTCTTTTATTATATCCACATATTTTTATCCTGACTGTATTAAAGATGGAACTTCAAAAGAGGATAGAAGGATAAAAGATAAATCTAAGAATATAGCTATCTTTTCTTTTTACTGTTTAAACTCTAGTTTTCTTTTCTAAATGTGGGTGATTAGTTACCATTTTTAATTCCCACTATCGCTCTCTGTAAGGAATTAACATATTATTACAAATCCAAATACTTCTTGTAAGACATTGTGGAGTGATAAAATATAATGCAAGCATATTCTCAACTATAATGTTATTTTGTGTTTCAGAAAACAGTTGTTTTTTCTTTCTAAATGTCTACAAAGTTATTGGAAAAAAAAGTTTTATATACCTAAATTTTTCTCTAATATTAGGTTTCATTTTTTTTTCAGAAATATAAATTTGTGATGTCCAGGAATGACCACCCAATTAACAAAATAAACTAGTAGAAAGCAATCTGTAAACAGACAGAGGAAGAATAGAGGAGATACATAAGACCCAGGAGCGGTACATTTTCTAATTCAATGTTGTATTCTATCTTATATTTTGCTTCCCTATGAAATGATTCTAGGATAAATTTTACTCATAAAGCTCAAATAATTTTTGTGTCAGTTTATTCTATGGGAATAACCATTAAAAGTTGATTAGAAGGAAGTTCATTCAACAACAGCAAAGCTTTTATTTTAATTTCTCTTTTCAAACACAATTACTTCTTTAAAAGTGCACATTTAAAATACTATTTAGGAAATAATTCCCTAGTATTTTAAAAAGAAAAACACAAATTCTGAAACCATGGTCTTGTGAAAGAAGAGAGAAATAAAATCACAAATTATTACAATCATTTAAATTAAGATTTATTATTTGACCTTCGAATACTGGGTAGGTCTTTCTGGTGTTTTGTTTTATTATGAGTATATTTTTCTGGACATGCCTCAGGTTTTCATAGAGTAAAAAACTGTCAATGTTAATTATAGTCAACTAAAAACACAATTTGCATTGTTCAGTAAATTATGTATTATAACTGTACATTTACTCCTTATGTAGCCACCAAAGCTTTAAATGTATATATGTTTTTCACAAATTCTCCACTTTTCTCTTTTTCACACTTAAAATGATACGATCTTTATATTATATATTTCTATTTGCAGGATTCACATTATTATACCATAGGCTTTGAAAGGGAGATGGCCTCTGCTTGCCAATATAACCTAGACTATTAATACTAACCGTGTTCTATTTCTCTCAAGAACAAAAGATCAACATTGAAAGAAGTCAGGAAGTAAACTCATACCACACATAAAGCATTTATTGTAATGATTTAAATATAATAAAATTTCTTTAACTTGTGCATCCCCATAAGCAATATCCTGGCTGACTTATCAAAATCTCTAAACTTTCAGAGATTTTTATGTTGATAAACACACATCGTACTTTTACCATTGTGCTATTATAAAAGAGCACTATTGTATTTTTGCTTTAATCTGCAGTGTTTGTTGCTAAACCTTGCCCTTTGTACATATATTGTAAATTGTTTCATTATTTAGAATATTTACAAGTTTTTCTATATTGAAAATAATGAAAATTTATATATTCACCTAAATAATTTATAGTTACCATAGACTTGTAGTTCCATTAATAAATCTATAGTTTACTCCATGAAATCAACATAAATACAGCTCCATAACCACCAAGACCATTTTTAACAACATATTTATGCAAAGTTTCACTAGAGTAGCTGAAATTGATTTCTTTCTAATTACACCTCTTTCTATATCTGATAGAAATTGTTTGGTGGAATATTAATGGTTCATTATTGCTGAAATAATGATTTTATCTTTAAAAAATATAAAAACGCTATTACAAAATCAATAGTTTTGGGGCCAGTTAAATTGACTATGGTCATTTCCTTCTTCTAAAACGTTCAAAGGGTATATGCTGATCAAAGTTATATTTTCCCAAGTATCTGCTGCGTAAATGCCTCATAATGTTCTTGTATGGCTAGTGACTTGGGAATTCTGTATTTCTTGATTTTTAAAAACTTTGTTCAATGAATAATTATTTTTCATTGCAGAATGCCAGATTGTTAAATTTTCACTACAATTTGATTTCCAAATTTTGAGATCAACATGGACAAGTTTTAAAGAGAATAAAGTAAATGGTTTCTGTTAGCTAAAAACTCTGAATAAACTAGGTATTGATGAAACATATCTCAAAATAATAAAAGCTATTTACGTCAAACCCACAGCCAATATCATACTGAATGGGCAAAAACTGGAAGCATTCCCTTTGAAATGTGGTACTAGGCAAGGATGCCCTCTCTCACCACTCCTATTCAATATAGTATTAGAAGTTCTAGCCAGAGCAATCGGGCAAGAAAAAGAAATAAAGCATATTCAATTAGGAAAGGAGGAAGTCAAATTGTCTCTATTTGCAGATGACATGATTGTATGTTTATAAGACCCCATCATCTCAGCCCAAAATCTCCTTAAACTGATAAGCAACTTCAGGAAAGTCTCAGGATACAAAATTAATGTGCAGAAATCACAAGCATTCCTATACACAAATAACAGACTAACAGAGAGCCAAGTCATGAGCAAACTCCCATTCATAATTACTACAAAGGGAATAAAATACCTAGGAATACAACTAACAAAGAATGTAAAGGACCTCTTCAAGGAGAACTA
>CAUYQU010062846.1:0-10354 GCA_963574635.1 Cheracebus regulus
TGGCTCCTCTGCCGGGAATCTCCCGGTCTGTGGGCAACAAAAATTCGTCGGAAAGTGCGGCGTCCACTCGTTCTCTGCGCTTTCACTGGGAGCTACATTCCTGAGCTGTTGCTAATCGGCCATCTTGGATCTCTCTCCTCTTATTTACTTATTTTTGGAGACAGAGTCTCCCTTTGTCACCCAGGCTGGACTGTAGTGGCGCTATCTCAGCTCACTGCAACCTCCACTTCCCAAGTTCAAGTAATTCTCCTGCCTCAGCCTCCTGAGTAGATGGGACTATAGGCACATGCCACCACACCCGACTAATTTTTGTATTTTAGTAGAGACTGGGTTTCATCATGTTGGTCAGACTAGTCTGGAACTCCTGACCTCAAGTGATCTACCCACCTCAGCCTCCAAAAGTGCTAGGATTACTGGCATGGGGCACTGTGCCCGGCCAAGAACTACTTTTTAAATAGCTTCAAATTTAAAATATTAAATGTAATGTCATTCTTTAGTATGTAATTTTCAGCCACTGTGTGCCTCTCCAAAATTTGAAGGTAATATTTCTCCAAAATTTTTAAAGACACCAGCCATCCTAATGTTTCAGTATTCTATTATTTGAATCAACCTTTCTTCAGAATTCCTTAAAAGGAGTGACACTGATAGTATATTTTGTAGTGTCCAGTGATGATGTTTGGTTTAGAGATATTGTTTCTATTGCAATACTTCAAACTTTTTTTTTTTTTAGATGGAGTCTCACTCTGTTCACCCAGGCTGGAGTGCAGTGGCAGGAACTCAGCTCACTACAACTTCTGCCTCCGGGGTTTAAGTGATTCTCCTGCCTCAGCCTCCCAAGTAGCTGGGACTACAGGCAGGTGCCACCACACCTGGATAATTTTTTTGTGTTTTTAGTAGAGACGGGGTTTCACCATGTCGGCCAGACTGGTGTCAAATTCCTGACCTCAGGTGATCTGCCCGCCTTGGCCTCCCAAAGTGCTGGGATTACAGGCATGAGCCACCGTGCCCAGCTGAAACTTTAAGCCAGCTATATCAGTCTTCTTTCCTTCTGAGCATTAGCAAAATGTTTAAAGTCCTGAACTTTTCTGTATCCTTCCTTGGTGGTAGGAACTGGGGTCCTACTGATGGCTTCTGAAAATGAGGAAACTGACAGTGATCCCAGAAGTACATATAGTTAAAGATTAGACCTCCTTACAATAAACTCTTTTCGTTTCACTGAAATTTTGTTCCTTTGAAATATTGCTCAGAATGAATAGGCTTATTAGATGGGGCTTGGGACCTCAGATCATACGGAGCTTTGTTTTTATTGGGATAGCATTTGACCTATCTTTAGGTTTAGGGAGAAAAGCTGAGTGGTAAAAGTTAATGACTGAAGATGATCTTAGTTGTTCCACAAGGGTACAAAGCAGAGTTTTAAAATTAATTTGGCAGTTTAAAAATTCCCAACCTGCTGAGGCACTTGAATGCCTCAAGGAATGAGGATCTCGTAGTCCTCCATTATTGGCAACAGCCAGACTTAAGTCATTTTTGGATTAGCTGTTATACAGTGTTAAAAACTATGCAACTGTAGAATTGAAGTATAGTTATTTTATTTAAATGTTTGCTAATTACTTGCTAATAACCATCCAATTTGTCATAAGGACAGGTACAACCAAATTTCTCTGAGTAGAAAATATAATTTTAGGGCCTAGTATTATATGTCAGACCTAACCTCTACTGTGCAAAGATCATAAATTGAAGCTAGGTAACAGTGTGAAGTCAAAAAGCTGTTCAAGCTAACCACCAAAAAAGAATAGTGCTGCTTCAAGTTATAAACCTATTTAAATGAGGTCCCAAAATGTCATAGTATACTTGACCTATTTTATGAATAGTCAAGGAGTACGTTTCTGCTTTATTAGCTAAGTAACCTATCAAGTTCTTAGTCATCAATGGTAAAGGGAAAATACCCCTTTTTAAGCCCTGTGCTAGTAAGTTCTCCCAGCTCCAAGAACATCTCAAGAGTGCATATGAATTTAGACAGTAAAGATGTGGCCAGTTACTAGATTCAAACTTACTTGTTTTTTCTTTTTTCCCTATAGGAGGGGCAACCCCCTTCATTTATCTCGTGAGCGGTATCGGAAGCTCCATTTGGTCTGGCAACAACACTGCATTATAGAAGAGATTGCTAGGAGCCAAGAGACTAATCAGATGTTATTTGGATTCAACTGGCAGTTACTGTGAGCTCCAACTCTGCCTCAAGATAATCACAAATAATGACAGTAATAAAGACTGATTGAAAATTATGGAAAACTTTCTGGGGGCTGGGAAAGTATTGAGGGTCTTTTGCTTCATGTCCAGATTCACTTACATCAATAAAATATTCCTTAATGGAGTATTGCTTTCAATTAGCAAACATATGCTTCAAGGGAAAAAAAGGACATCGATTAATCTGTTTTGTGTTCTAGAACATGAAAGAAATGCTTGTTCACCCCAAGGGTCTGATTCTGCTAGTATTTCCAGGAAATTTATTCCCCTTCATAATTTATCTCATTTCATTTCATCCACTTGGTAGATGAAATCACATCAAACATTTGTGGACGTTTTTATATGTTAATTAACTTTCCTGCAATTTTGTATTTGGTATTTTCCCCCCAGCAGTTCAGCTAACATTGGATCACTGACAAGTTTCTAATAATCTGTGATAGTCTTCCTTGCAAGACTAAGGAGAATTGCAGAAACCATACAATATACTTGAATTGAGAAAGATTCCAAAAATATATTTTTTATTATTTCTCTTTTAAGGAGATACCCTAATGTGCCACCTGCTGCTGTCACCACAAATTAAACTAAATCTCTATATGGGCAGAGTATGATTTCTGCCAATGTGGAAAAGCTTTTTTCTCAATGTAAACCTAAAGAAAAGTTAGGATAATGTATTTGTTACTCATTCCTGATGGTAAAAAGAGCTTGCAGCTCTCACCTCTGACTACAAGTAGCTTTGTTGAGTTTTGAAATAATACTTGACATTTTCCAAAGGCAAATCTCATTCTACAAGGAGATTGTGGCTCCATCCTATTTGACTCTAAGAAACCTCTTATAATTCTGATGTAAACTATTTGTAGAATGAAGATAAGAAAATTCTCCCAATGAATGGATCATGACAACTGTAATTTAGAACAGTCAGATTTAAGCCAATTCCACAGTCTTCTACACCTTTGTAAAAGACAAATCTTTGATGTTGTCTGTGTGCAACCTTTTCATAAACTTTGGTTTTATGACTAGTACAAACCACCAAAAAAAGCCATGTGATCAGTAATCTGTGTCCTGTTATAACATGCTGTAGTTGAGCTATCTTGTTTATAAATAATAGAGCTCTCCTGAATTTGTGCATAGACTTCTTGGTTCATGGCTTTAGTTTTTTGTATCAAGAAATTGTGATATAAAACAGCAGACAGAAGATAAATGGAAACCTTCCATTTTAACTTGTGTTGTTTCTGGGGTAATGTTAGAAGCTTGAAAGATACATTTAAAGACTGTATCTTATTTTGCCCTTGACTACTAGTGTCTTATATATGTGTATAAATGTTTTCCTACCTTCTCTTTGCTCAGCAAAGACAAGCAAGTAAAAATATATTTGCTAAGTGATGAGTGATGCACATTTGGGGCTAGATTTTTTTTGGTACTTTTATGTAACAAAAAGTGGATTTTGCAGTAAGGGATTGGCATGAGCAGGTGTCAGAATCACAATCATGATTTTCTACTTGAATAATTATAATTCAGAAGGTATCAGGATAAATAGATACATCTCTAGTGAACAGTTTGTAACAATAACAGGTAAGGATCAGGAAATTCAGTTATTTGTCAGATTTGCCAGAATGATTAAATAATTTGGACATTTGTGTTTGTTTCTTATGTAATTTTATGGAATGGACTGTTTGGGAAATCTGGGCTGGAATAGGAAACAGAAGATACTGACTTCTGCCCTAATTGATTGGCCCCAATTTATTAGGTAAAGATAAACTGACATTATTTTTAGTGTTTTTTATATTCACTTAATAAATTCTGGAGTTAAGCTCTCAAAGAGGTCAGAGGGACTGTCTGGCAATAGCCAGCCAGACCTTTACTGCCAAAGAACCCATTTCATCTTGTGTTCTACTGATTGAGATTGATTCTGATTTCTGCACTGTAGATGAGCATATGTCTCAGTGCTGCCCCAAGCCCAAGGGATTTCTCATTATGTTCAGATGTCCTAATGATTTACCTTAATCACTGCAAACAATTATGAAGTTTACTTACGAACAAGCAACTGAGTCACTTTATTTTCTTTAGTGTAGTATGTGAAGGCACTGGTTCAACAGGATGGCTCCAAAACTGTGTTTTTCTAATGTTTGGTGAGGGGCTGGTGAGAATTTTAATGATATGGTGAAAAATATATCTGTATAATTAATTTATTATATTGATGTATGGGCTGTGAGTTCACCCTTTAGTGGTCATTTGTCATTTCATAACAACTATGCATTTTGGTTCACTGTGATGATGATCTATATTTAGTGACTGCAACATGTTTATACCACTGATTCAAATTCCATCCATGATGAAGTTATACAAATAATGCATATATTGACAACTTTTATTGCAAAACTGTAAATTTAAAACTTGTATAATGTTCTTGTGCTTTTTAAAATGAAATATATGTGTATATTTAAAAAGAAAAAAAGGGACTTCTCATGTTTGGGGATTTGGGTTTGAAGTATAAAAATTCTGTGACTAGGAAGCCTCTCTAGTTGAAACCTTTGTCAGCCCAGGCACATGTTTTAAAAAACATAGGTGTTTAGTTTACATGCGTCTCCAAACTTTTTAACCATATACTTCATAGTTTTTAAGCATACATGCCAAATAAATATACATGTACATATATTTTGTATTCTATCTATGCAGTGCTTTACTAATACATTATGCAAATTATAAAACATAGCTTTAAAAAGGAGATTTAAAAATCAGTTAAAAAAAGAAGTATATATTTAACTATCTTCCAATCCAACTGCATCCTTTTGGGTATGCACACCGTAATATGGAGACAGCTGTCTAGAGCAGCACTATCCAGAAGAGTTTTGAAATGATAAAAATGTTCTGTGTGTATTTACAATACAGAATGGCAGTCACTATTCTCATGTGGTTATTGAACACTTCAGATGTGGCCCGTGCAACTGAGGGCCTAAATTTTTAATTTTTTAATTAATTTAAATTTAGTCATGTGTGGCTGGTGGCTACCATATTGGGCAGCATATGTCTAGTGTGATGGTTCTCAAACTCAGCTGTGCATTAAAGTCACCTAGAGAGTGTTAACAAAATAAAAATGCCCAGTTCTCACCTTAGATCTGGAATCATTCTTCTGGGTTTGAGCCTTAAAATAAGCAGTGTGGTTTTCTTCCATTTCTGAGCCATAATTCTTCACTTAAAATGCAGAGGTTGCTTTCTTTATAGCTTGGTGATTTTCAAACTAAGTGCCAAAGATTCTGTGAGAAACGTAGGCCTGAGAGGGGAAAGAGTGCCAAAGTGGGATAGTTGTGATTTTCATTTTGAGTTTCTGTGTAAGCTTTCATTTGAGAAAAGGGTATCTGGAATTAAAAAAAAATATTAAAAGCAATTGCTTTAGTTTTAAACTTTAAAATATTCTGTGAGAGGACTGGGCATGGTGTCTCACGCCTATAATCCCAGTACTTTGGGAGGCTGAGGTGGGTGGATCACAGGGTCAAGAGATCGAGAGCATCCTGGCCAACATGGTGAAACCGCATCCCTACTAAAAATACAAAAATTAGCTAGCTGTGGTGATGCACGCTTGTCGTCCCAGCTACTTGGAAGGGTGAGGCAGGAGAATCTTGAACTCGGGAGACAGAGGTTGTAGTGAGCCGAGATCGCGCTGTTGCATTCCAGCCTGGCAACAGAGCGAGGCTCCATCTCAAAAAAAAAAAAATCTGTGAGGGGCAACACTGAAGACAATAAAGGGTTTCTGTTTGTTTTTTGTTCTTGTTTTTTGAGACAAAGTCTCGCTGTGTTGCCAGGCTGGAGTGCAGTGGCGTGATCTCAGCTCACTGCAACCTCTGCCTCCCAGGTTCCAGCAATCCTCCTGCCTCAGCCTCCTGAGTAGCTGGTACTACAGGTGTGTGACACCATGCCCAGCTAATTTTTGTATTTTTAATGGAGACGGGGTTTCACCATGTTGGCCAGGATGGTCTCCATTTCTTGACCCCATGATTCACCTGTCTCGGCCTCCCAAAGTGCTGGAATTACAGGCATGAGCCACCATGCCTGGCCAATGAAGGGCTTTTTCGAGGTGGGAAGATAAAAATATAAGACACTTGTAATTGGCAGGGAGAGGTCACTAAGGGGTCTTCTTCATGTTTATTATAGCATGGTAACAGCACCACTAGGAAAAGCAGATCATACAATCAGGCAGATTGTTCACAGTTTGCATTAAAATTTAAAATTTGTGTACAACAAAGGTCACCATTAATAACATTAAAAGATATTCAGAGTTAGGTGTTAGCATCACATCAGCAGCATAGTTTCTGGATCTCCCCAAAACTCTTCCAGAAAAACACACCAGCCAGGGTAAGAAGAAACCCAAAGTTGGTATATTCAACAAAACTAGATAAGAGAGAGTCTTTTGTACCCAAAAAACCCATTAACAGCAGGATTGTACAGTGGCAGTGGTAGAAAGTGAAAGGGGATACTAAATATAAGTTACAGAACTGGGAAGCTGCTAACAACCTCCAAATGGAGGGGACCCCACTCACGAGGAAATAGGAACTGTTAGATCTGAGAATTACCAGCAAAACTAAGAGAAGTCCTCATGTGCATTAAATTTAGAGTGGTTGAAAAAAGCTGCAATATTAAGGGAATCAGATGGTATGGTGGCCAACTAAATCTTATACATCCTTATAACCATTAAATGCTGCCTTTGGCCGGGTGCAGTGGCTCACACCTGTAGTTTCAGCACTTTGGGAGGCTGAGGTGGGAGGATCGCTTGGAGCCCAGGAGTTTGAGACCAGCCTGGGCAATGTGGGGAAACCTTGTCTCTACTTAAAATTTAAAAAACTAGTCTTTTGTGGTGGAGTGTGCCTGTATTCCCAGCTACTCAGGAGGCTGAGGTGGGAGGATCACTTGAGCCTGGGAGGTGAAGACTGTCATTAGCCAGGATCTCACCACTGCACTCCAGCTTGGGCAACAGAGTGAGACCCTGTCTCAAACAAACAAAAAACTGCCTTCATTAAGGAAAGAGCCTCACCCTGTGGAAAACTGCTACAAACAAACCAAATTGAAAATAATAGGAATACTAAGGGTTCTAAAATTTAGATTGTGTGCATGGGTGATAAGTACTATATTGGCAAAATGCAGCACTTAAAGATGCAAATACAAGAGATTAATATGAGTACTTGACATTAACAACAGAGGTAGGAAGCCTGGAGCTGTGACACAAAGCTTTCTTGTCCCATCCCTGCCCATTTGATGGGCACCTCCTCCTAATGCCCCAGAAAATTCATCTCATTTAAATGAGGAGAACAAAAAAGAAATATAACCTAGCCTCAAAGTTACTAAAATAAGAGAAAAAAGTTGCAACAACTGGTGAGAATACCGTAGAAAACTGTGGCCTCAAGACAGACAAAACCTATAACCTAGTATTACACAATTATTTAGAAAAACATGAGGACATACAATCAAAGCTTTGACAGAAGAACACAACTCAGAAGTGTAACATCTCTAAAATGATATGGCAAGAAAATAGGAAGATGGGAAACTCAAGTGGAATTTGGGGAAAAAATAGAAATTAAGACTAAAAAGGAATACATAAATGAAGTTAGCAATGGAAAGCACAGTAAGGGAAAGATGGAAAGACCTGGGCATTGTGGCAGGCACGGGAAGCTGAGGTGGGAAGATCCCGTGAGAAGGAGGTCAAGGTTGCAGTGAGATGACATCACTCCACTGCCCTCCAGTCTGGGTGACAGAGGGACACCCTGTCTCAAAAAAAAAAAAAAAAAGGCAGTGATGGGGAAGCAGAAAAAAGTATTTAAGATAAAGTGAAAGATAAGCAAAGAATATTTTATATATATTCATTGGAGTCCCTGAAGAAAGAAAAAGCAATGGAACAGAACACAAATGGAAAACTATAATTAGATAAAATTTTCTTGGGAAAAAAAAAAAAACTTGAATACATTTTGAAAGAGAACATTGTAAAAACCCGGAAGAGTCAACACTAGGGCATATTCTAGTAAAGCTATTGGATTTTAAAAATAAAACGGACAAAATCATTTGAACATTCAAGCAAAAAATCCAGGTCACTTTTAAAGATTGTCATTAGACTTCTTGGCAGCAACATTTTTACGATAATGAAAGGATTTTCACATCCAGACAAACTGTCCAAGTATAAAGTCCACACAGATAGTTAAGAGCATGCTAATATTCAGAGAATACTTTTTCCCATGAGCCTTTCCTGAGATATTTACCAGCGAGCAAGCTTCAGACAATCATAAATGATTATAGAAGCCTCTGTGTAAGGTCTGGGAGTGAGTGTTGCACATGTTTAATTGTACAGATCGGGGGATGAGAGACAAAAATCGGATGCTTTGGCCGGGCATGGTGGCTCACGCCTGTAATCCAAGCACTTTGGAGGCCAAGGCAGGCAGATCACCTGAGGTCAGGGGTTCAAGACCAGCCTGACTAACATGGTAAAACCTCATCTTTGGAAAAAAAAAAAAAATTGGGATGCTCCAATTGTAGCAGGAGCAGCCACCGGAAACTGAATACAGGAGGAAGGAGTTTATTATTCGGCTGGGAGCCCAGGCATAATTTGTCCAAAGCCCAGCTCATCTAACAAAGGGAGGTTCAGCCTTTATATAGGCTTATACTTTAGATATTACAGGTGAAAGAATCTGAGGTTCATAGTTTTAGGACTCACATGTGAAAAGGTTTCTGTTTACAGTTTCAGGAATCACATATGAAAGGATTCTGGTTTACAGTTTTAGGACTCAACATGTGAAAAGGTTTTGGTTTGATCTTGTTTTAAGTAAAAATAGTGCCTTCTGGAGAGTTTCTCCAAGGCCTAACCTGTCACCTATAGGAAAGTAAAACCAGAGGCGCCAGTCAGTCAACCTTTTCTTCTATTGAAATGCAGCATGATAGTCAAAGGGGAAGTTGATCTGAGAAGCCAGGGTCTCCCTCTTCACCCCCTCCTTTGAGACCCTCACCACTGTATAATTAGTGAGAGGTCTCACTTTCGTGCTCACTTTCCGGACTTTCTGAAGAAACCGACTGATAATGTTTCATATAATATACTTGTGATGTCATTTTTTGGCTAACTACAGAAGTGATGAAGCCCCTAATCATCTGAAGGAACAGGGGGAGTAGACAAAGGAGCAATAAACAGACACCTATTATTATTATAACACTTATGATGAGGGTTTTTGAATCCTCCTAAGTATGAGAACCAACCTCTGAATAAGGACTCAGGGTTAAATCCATGCCATACCTGTACAGGCACGTGTGCCAGTTTGGTCAGGTCTAGCACAATACCTTCCACTGCTTGCCCCTGGTCATCTATGTGCAGACAGCAGTTGGTTAGATTGAATTTTCCACAGACTTCTCCTTTGGCTGCTAGCAAATAATCCAGGGCCAGCCGGTTCTGATAAATCATGTTTCTCATTTGAGTTTTTGTTGTTGTTGTTGTGGTTGTTGTTGTTGGGCTAAAAGGGACAGAGCTTTGCCCGTTTCATTAGTGAATATTTTCAAAACAGCCTGCAACGGGGTGATCCAGTTGAGCATGTAAATAGGGGTCTGGTATCCCCATGAGCCATCCTCTGCCCATGTGGCTGGCCCATAATACTTAATAGTTTTTTCCAGTGGCCACTCATTATCTGTCCATTCTCTTATCTTTAGGTTTCTTTTTCTGTCTAGCAGAGTAGACTGAATACATTAACAGCTCACCTGTCTTAACAGATAATAGGAAGAAAGAGGGCTTAATGATGCCTATGACACAGCTACCTGTCCATCTCAGGGATTACACACCTTATATTGAGTACCATTATATAAACAGGTTCCCTTCTGTGTCCCTGTACATTTATAAGAACTGTAGGACAAAAGAATGGCAGTAACTTTTAAGCCCTACCTGGTGTACATACTGAGGGCATTCTTTAAAATTAGTTAATGCTCCTACTGCACAAGTCCAAATATTAAGAAGAACAAGTCCCACGATGAATTTCCTCATGCTTTGGCCGTGCGTGGACCAGCCAGCTTCCGGGATGTGGCTGGAGCAAGGCTTGTTGTCCTTTTTAAGGTGATTCTTCAGTCCTTGCCTTGGTCCAAGTCTCAGGTGTTGCTG